>MU913431.1:0-24489 GCA_036418165.1 Cooperia oncophora | reverse complement strand
AAAAATCGCAAAAAGTTAACAACCAGGAAAAAATTTTGTCCCAACGCGGCGAATTCGTCTCAAAGGCCCACACGACCCCTCCCCTCCCAGCAACGACCAGAAACGACCAAATACGACTGCCTCCCCCACTCCTCCCAACAGAAAAGTACGACCCCTATGTGTTCCACGCAACGATGATGTACCCTGTGTTCATCGTTTCTCTCGAGCACAGAGAACCCCAGTGGGCAACTGTGGCACGTCAGCACTGTGAATATTCCACCCATTCATGAAAAACATAAACCTAAGCGGCAGTGTCAGGTGGAACTTAATGAGTTTGAATACATAAAAATTTTTCTCACTTTCAAGAATGCAAGAGATATAGCTCCGCTGTTCGCTCGCAGGAGGCTACTGATTTTGCCCAAGCGGGGAGAACTCCCAGCGGCTCGCTGTGCTAACTGGAAAAAGGGGTCAATAAACTTCCATGAAATTTTTTCAGTTGTTGGTTTTGTTTGTTTCAGTTCCCCTTGTCTCTCCAGTCGATGGTGCGGCCATTTTGCTATTTCTAATTGTCGATGGTTGGTCAATTCCCTCCCAGCCCTCTCCACGGCTCTAGAAAACGGGATGTTTCTGGGGTTGCTGGAGGTGAGGGTGGCTCGTATCGAAGAGGAAAATACGAAGAGCGGAATTACATATACTGCAAATCTCGATGATTTGCCCGGCAAAAGGACGATTAATTGGCTTCAAATTTGCTGATTCATACAGTTTTGTATGATGCAAGCGCTGGGGGGAGGGGCAGGGGTGCGAGGGGGAGTGGTTATGGAGCGGTGCCAACCTCTTCTCTACCAACGTTTAACGAGATTTAGAGACAGAAACTAGTGGGAAACGGGTTGACGCCCCGCCAGACTCACCCCCCGATACGTTCCAACAGCGAACCAGACTGTATCTTTTTGATAACTGTTTCTATCAATTTTGAATAACGTACACGAGCAGTCATCAAAATAAAAAAATTCGAAAAAAATAAATGAAGGACGAGAACAGACAAAACTCGCTTGTTGAATCTTCTTTGGTATGCGCCGGGTGTCTCACTTATTTCAGAAACGAGAAGTTGAATGCAAGCTGGCTTATACATTGACTTGCGGATGCTACGCAATGGAAGTCAGTGCTTTTGCCTTCCCAATGCAAGCAAGACCTAGTAGTTAGATGTGGAACTGGTCCAGAATTTCACCTCAAGCCGTGCCCTTTAAGAAGAGCGTCACTTCCCATTGCACCACAACATCACTAATTAATTGAATTATTCAACTAGAATGATTTTGCGATTGGGCAGAAAAGCGAATGATCTATGAAATACCAGATGAAGAAGATACGTGAATCCTTGCAGTGTCTCAAGACAACCTGCTAATCAAAGAGGCCCGGAGGCGGATCCAATCAATTCATTCGCCTGCTGGCAAACGTCTGGAATTTTCTTGAAGGCAGCTGATCCGTTGTAACGAAATCAGTGCACATTGTGTGCTACTAAACATAAAAAAATGCTCAACAACAGAACAGCTGGTCAGCAAAAAAATGTCGTTTTACAACAACGTTGGTGATTCCGATGTAAAAATCATAAAACCTCTGAAGCTGATGGCAGTGCACACAAAAAAAACAAAACCTCCCACGGAGAAATTGAAAACAAGAGATATCTGCTTCGAACTAGTCTACTCAAAGAATGTAATATGTAAAATGCAAAAGCGCTAGGTATTTGTTCGCGTGCCCCACCCATCACGCAAGCCCCGCCCACATTCTACAGGCGTGTCCAGTTTTGACATGAATAAATATGGAAAAAGGCAGTGCACCAATTGAAATTTGATTTCTAACCTAAAAAAATGAGCTACTCATGCACGAGTCATACGTAACCCAAGTAACGAAAAAGGTGGGCGGAGCCTCAGATCCTGCTTAGCTCGTATATCCTGCTCATAGTAGGCAGCATCATATGCTGCCTCGCTACGAAAGCTGAGCCGCCATTTTTTTTCTGCAGAAAAGGTCAGTTTAGGAAGCCAGGCACCATATGTGAAGCGAGTTGTGAGCTGAAAGCAAAATCGTCGATTGCATATTGAGGGTAGGGACACGCAGTAACGAACCAATAGTCGCTAAGGGACTCTCCTCGGAAACAAAAAAAGTGGAAAAAAGGTGATGGAGACTATCTTGGGAACCCACTGGCAGCGCAGCGACTCCGTTACTTTCTGAACGCGAGAGTGGGACAGTCTTGGAGACTGAGGGTCAGACTTCTTGTACAAAGAAGGGCGCCTACAAATTGCTTTAGCGCAGGGACTATCTTCAAGCAAAACTTAGTCGTTATCTCCCTCCCTCTCCCTTTTTCCCTTTTTTGCCTTCTTTCGTGCTCGCTTTTCCAGGAAGGTTGTTAAAAAGGATATTTTCGTTCCCCACTTGCTCCTACGTCCATCAACACACCGATATGGGGAACCTTGGGAATACCTCTTTGGCAGGTGTGCTTAACCCTTTGAAAAAATGTTCTTGTGAAATTGAGAATGCAACATTGAAGGCGGACGGAAGGGTGTAGAAAAGAGGGGCCGCATCCGCGTGGGTGAACCAAGTGTCTTGGGTCAGCCAAGCCTTTCATTCCTTCGGGGTTGGCGAAGTGGTACCAGCTCGTCTAGAACTGCTGCACTGATAGAACCGCTGACTTCCACATTCAATGGCTTATTGCATGGACCATATCCCACTGACAATCCACTACAATTCTGAATGGAGGTGAAATGCGAGCCGTATCTCAAAAGGAATTCATAGAAGGCAAACGCTTTTTCTCTTAGCTGCTTGACATCAACGACTGGGTAGAAAACGAAACATGACAGCTTCCTCCAACAACATTCTTATTGCCTTCACATAACAACGAGTTTGTTGTTGTGCGAAGGCAATAAGAAAGTTGGTATTTGCTAGGATGACAGCTGTGTCGTATGAAAAGTGTGAGCAAAAAGTATAATATTCCCAGAAGCCTTTGATTAGACCGGTGCTTTGACAGGTGATGTGCTCCTGCAGGCGGACTTGATGGTTGCGCCGCATTTAGGTGCATATGAGTTACGGTATAAATGGAGGAACTAAGAGATATACGAAAATATAGTGAATATAGTGACCAGGGCTGTTGGTGACCCTGGCGAGGGGTGTATTTAGTGGCTGGATGGAGGGGGGGGGCGAAGAGGTCCTATTTGCCTTTCAGAAAACGTCAGAAAACGTTTATAGTTGTAGACTTTTGTCGGTTTCCCTTGTTTCAAATACCCTATATGCCCTGCTCGACGGCAGCTTTCTTAGTGAGAAAGTGATTGAATTTCTGAAAAAAAAACTCAGAAAACTGGTAGGAAGTTCTTGAAATTTGGATGATGGTAAGTAGGATGAGAAAGAGGGAGAGAGGTGGAATCGTAACAGAGCTGGAATTTTCGGAGGGTTTTCTTCTTGCGGAAGTGAATGAGAAAGAGAAAAGTGAGAAAAAAACTAAATCACGACCTGCCTTGCAATAAATAAACAACATTACCAGGGAAGGGAATGGCAAATCAAACGTCTTCATGAAGGAGAGAAGATAATAGGGTGATTCTCAGCCCTTATGCTCTCATACCCCAGATTCAGCTCACGATCCCCTGAATTTGTGGAAAATTCACATAATGCTATCGTGCAGTGGGGGAGCTAGAAGAACAAAGAAACGTTAAATTGAAAATCGAGAAAGACTTGCTTTCCTCCTGGTTTTTCTTGAGGAGAGAAACCGAGGCGAGGTGGTTATTTGATACACATAAGAGCTTCACAAGACGTTGACTGTGCAGAAAAATCTCTCTTGTTGACTTTCCATTTCTGGGCAAACAGAAGGAGAAAAGGAGGTGGGGCACGGTGGGCAAAAGTATACAGTAGAAAACTTCCAAAGAAAAATATGAAAGTAGCTTTCAAAGGCAACCGTTGCAATATTCGTAAGTATCTGGGACGAAAAAGGAATACGAGTGTACATGCTTAGCCCAAAAGTAGTCGTGAAGAGACGAACCAAGCAAAGCACCTGTCCGAAAATAATAACCCAGCTCAGGGCATTTTCTGCTACAAGTTACAAATAAAATTTTGTTGAGATTTTGGGACGGATGAAGCAAGACAGAGCCAGCGAGAGATCACAAAAACAAGCGAAGCGGACAGTACACACGAGGGCAGAGTCCGGCTCACGGCTTCCGTCGCCACTTTACGGTTCTACACATTGAATTTTTCATAAGTAATCGCGAAATGTGGCTCAAGGACATCCCCCCCCCATCCCGACTGCA
The DNA here is from genome assembly GCA_036418165.1 of Cooperia oncophora. Classification (NCBI taxonomy): domain Eukaryota; kingdom Metazoa; phylum Nematoda; class Chromadorea; order Rhabditida; family Trichostrongylidae; genus Cooperia; species Cooperia oncophora. The sequence goes on along the minus strand of MU913431.1, from coordinate 20,227 downwards.
TGTAAAGACAGTAGCGTTTTATTGCAAACTTACGGCCACTTAGTGACCTTCCAGAAAAAAAAGAAAAAAAATTTTCTGGAAGACATCCTACGTAAATGCGGCGCAGCTTTGCTGTACGAGTTTTCTGCAACTGCTCGTTTTATGCCAACAAATCAATATTCTGACGCGTCTGGCTCATCGTTGCTTCCCGTCAAGAAATGCTCATACAATATAACAGTGAAAAAAAACGAAAAGCACGTTGTAAAGACTGAACTTATGACAGAGAACAGTTTCAGTTTTGGTGGGCGGTACTGCTACGGAGGCGTCAGAACTTACGACGGCCACGACGCCTTTGTTGCTCCCTGTGAAGTCCCGAAATCTGGGACAATCTCGTACACAGAATACCACAGTACTTGGACAACTTAGGACTCCCACGAGGTGGCTTAGCGCAGGTTCCTTCAGGGAGGAAAAACTACCTGGTGTTCGTACAGGAATGTGACAAGCCTGTTGGTTAGCTCTGAGCGCTTTTGAGCGCGCACAGGCGACTGCCCCTGTACCCAGGAAGCCAATTAATTCTGCTAGAGCTCGCGCCAGTAGAATAGTATATGCGAATATGGGTAGCTCTGCATTTCGAAGTAGACATATATGGCTTCATGACATGCGAGAACAAGCGGAATTTGACCATGCGGAAGGATTCTTTCATGGAAGGACGAGCCCTGAAGCCTTTTTCTTATGGCACCTTACCGAGAAATGCTTTTATTATTTCCTCTCCTTATTAGTCATTCTTCTTCTAGAAGAAAAGCTCAGGACAACCGCTGAATTCAAAAACTTCGAAAGAGATAAGAGGCAAACTTCACAAATGCAATAGTAAATGTCCGAAAATGAACAAGAAATGGACAAGAAATACGACATGACTGCGTAGAATTTCACTGAAATCGCGCTGAAATCGCTACCAATTCATCCCGGCAAGGGGCATCGTTAACGCCATTGTGGCCGGCCCCCACATGCTACTCCAGTCGGCATCAGCATGATTATAGGTTTACAAGCGTGACCCTTTTTGGTTTCACAGAAGCTTTGTCCCCAGCCAGATCCATTACGATCTCTAAAGATTGCAGAACACGGTAACTATAAATAAACCGGAGTAAGAACGAGCCTTACCCAATAATAAGAACGGCGGAACTCCTGAAAGCCGGGAAGTCCTTGGGAAGGTGCCGAACGATTTTTCCCCTCAAGAGATCGAGTAATCATTGCCGCTCTTTCCCCACCCACTCAATGTTGTGGGTTTATATCTAAACAGTTCTTTTCCGCTGGCAGATTCTGGGGCTTGCTAGTGATGGGGCTGGGTTGGGTGAGACACCAGCCCGTTCTTCACCAAATTTTGAAGCGGGCAAGCCGCCGCAGTAGAGCAACGACCACACCCCTCGCCCTGATCGGGTAGGTGCTATCAAGGCAATCGTTGTTGTACGTTGGGAATCTCCAGCGGAGGTCGTGTTCTGTTGGCGAGGGGAGAGTGCCGTACCGGAGAAGCATGGGGTCATATTTCCCAAAGCATTCCCCTAACTGCAGGAATTGCCCTGAGCTGATGCTCTTCAAAAGCCACATGAGTACAGGGAAGTACAGTGAAGCTCTGCAGCCTTTTATGCTTTCCTCTTTTAATCTTAGCTAGCTGATGCGTGAACCCTTCTCGAGGATTATCAACGAAAAAAAGCTTGCCGCCTTGGTTACCGTGTTTGCGCGCTGCAATAAGTCTTCAGATTAGAAGTGTGCTGAAGCAAGATTTAGCACTGCATGGCGTGCCAGTGCCAAGATTCAATGTCGACAGAAGCCAGAAATTAAGGTTAAAGTCCTACTTAAAAACAGGCGTATTTCAAGCCTGAGGCTAGCAGTCGAAATTTGAATGGTAAAATGCCATTGTAATAAAAAAATAGAAGCAGATATCAATTACTCAGAAGTTGCAGGAACGTATGGACTGATAACAGTTGATAAGAATGTGAAGAAGCTCAAGCATAGGTTTTCGAGGCTTTCGGAAACTTGGCGGCGAGGAAAAAAACAAGTTTTAATTTAACTTCTCTGAACTGCACTTAGTTTTCCTTGCAACATTTTTTTTTCATATGCTGCACTTTTAGAATTCCACTTTGTAACTTGGATGGGAAAGTTGGGGCAAAAGTTTCGGAGTACTGGGTTGGCCCATACAAGGATTCAGCTGCAGACGCTGTGCAGGTGAGTGTGACTCTGGTCCGTTTTCCTTCAATTGATGTCACTTGCCGCTTGAACAACTGGGAAGAGAACGGGCTGACGTTGCGGCAAACTCAGCCTCTGACACGTCTATATAGTGCCAAATATTCATAAATATGCAGAAATAAAATAAACAGGTGGATGATCGTCGAGATAAGTTGAGCAAAGCTCTGAACATAACACATGAATTGCCCGGCGTCCTTCTAGTGCGGAGGATCCACGGAAATTCTTTGGACCTCAACATGAGTCAAAATGTTGCTAGGCCCACTCCATGAGTTCTATGATGGAACGAAAATTTCAAGAATTTTCAAAGAAAATCATCATCAACGAGCAAAAGCTATCAAATGTAACTACTAAAGCGGGCTAATGATCTGTTTTTCGGCTGAAGAATCCATCATAGCTTCCGGGGTGTGAATTAATTCTTGTTTACGCTATCCGAACGGGAAAAATGAAGCGAGTGGATTTGGTAGTGAGAAGATTAAGCAACTCGTGCGACACTGAGTTCATAATCGCTGCAGCTAATGAAGATGTTCAGCTGTAACAACAGCTGTACAGATAAAAAAGGTTTCTTCGTCATAGGGAGGAGGCATTTCAGTGACTCTTAACGACTGTCGTAAAACTACGAAGCTTCACGAGTTTCATATATGAAACGTATTTTCACGAATTTGTCTATTTAACTGGGGCTTCTCCCACCCTTGACTCAAGAATTACCCTCAGTCCTACTTGCCGCTAGATTTTACAGGTTTCCCATAAGGTGGTCGGACACGTTGATAGCAATTAATCGAAAGTCTCTCCCTGTCTCCGCCTTTGGGCCAAGCTAAGCCGGAATTCGAATCGGGTCAATTCCAGCTCGCGTTCATCATGTCTATTAGAGTGTAATGTGACTCAGCCGACATCTTGCATGAGGGTCGTGCTTCCGAATGATATAGTAACCCGCCTGGGAGAAATGAAAAAAATATATAAGAATGAAAACAGAATGTGAGTGTAATGAATGATTGATGATAATGATTTCCGATAAGATTCAAGGGATGAAGAATGAAGTCTTCGCCATTGCGGCTGTATTGGCCGCCGTCTTTTAGGAAGCGGCACCCCTACTTCCTTTGAGAATCGTAGCATTTATTGGATGCTATGCGGCCTATACAAAGACTTGCAGAGTGGGGAGGAGGCATTCGATTTACAAGTTGGTGTTCTTATCCTCCCAAACGATTCTGGTACCAATTTGCTGTCCCTACAGGATGGAACATTTGGCTGGGCTGAAAGGGGCCGACCTGGGATGTGACCATCGGACCGTACCCGAGGTAAGCCGGCCACTTGCCACTACATCACCTCCGCCTCAATTGGGCATATACCCGAATGAATTTATGATAAGATCCACAAGTTGGGCATAGCACTAGTGGCAGCACTCGTCAGTTGGGAAGGGTAACTCGGAATGGGCTTTACAAGTCTTCGCAGTAATAAGCGGTGGCTATTTTCTGAGGCAGTTTCTCCAATGCTGCTGGAGTAATGTGCATGCAAGCAGTTTAAAAAGGCTTGTTTTTTACAGACAACCAAAAGCAAGGGCCATTTTTCAAAAGTACAACATTGAAACGTTTACCCTTCGTTACTGGAAATAGAACTGCCTGAAGCAGTGCACATGATAGAATGAGCCTGGACGTAGTGCGCTGCAGTTGCCCTCTATTTAAAACCCTGGAGGGAACAACTTATTGTCCTTTCGTAGCTAGAAAGCTCTAAAAACGGTGTAATTACACCCGAAAACAAAGGCAGCTCCCCCAAGAACGTAACTAGCAGAGCATGTGCCTGGGCGTCTCAATAAGATTCAAACACAGGATTCCTAGACAGGTGAGGGGGGGGGTGTATTATGACGTGATAAAATATCTTCGTGAGCTCATATCCCCCATATATCTCAGCGCTATATATCTCAACTAATCGGCGGCACCACACTTTGAAGGCACTCTAACCCGCAAGATGGATCCCTGACATGTAGGAGGCAGGGCTCATCATCGTTGCGGATTCCTCAACAATGGGGTCGTATTTGGTCGCGGGGGAAGGGCGGATGTATTTCCTTCGCTGTTTTTCCCGTTTCGAATGTGTGTGCTGGACCCTTCCCCCTCGACAGCTCAGTCGTCGTATCAAGCCGCCTGGGGGTGGGTCGACAAAGTCCCCAACTAATGATAAGACCCTCGTAGTAGGTGAATAGGTCTGCAACTTCAGAAGTGGGCCATTTTCGTCACTCCAGAAAAGCTGGAGTGTGGTAGTAGCTGGGTGCTGTTTTGACTCCACATTTTGACCTTGCAAGGATACATGGTCCTGCAGCAAGCGTATTGTTGAGCTGTCGAGAACGTGCAGTCAAAGGTAGCGAATAACTCGATGTGAGAGGGCGCAGACAAAGGGCCTGGTCGAGCGGCACGCTGCGATCTGCGTGCCTGCTTGGGGAAGAGCTCTAAAACGGTATCTGGCTATCATAGGTATTGACCGTTACATCCTAGTCGCGGCAGTAGCAGAGTATTTCTTCACTAGTTAACTTTACGGACACAGATACAGAGAGAGAGAGAGAGAGAGAGAGAGAGAGAGAGAGAGAGGGCGCGCAAGGTGACTCGAAAGACATAGACGTAAAGAGAGCCGAGAGAGTTGGCGAGCCACAGCTTTGCTGTGCTGCGTTGAGTGGATTGCAAGGCACATCATTGGTTGGGGATTTTGGTCGAGTCCGTACGACCCCCCTCCTTACTGAGAGTTTGGTGCGACCCCATAAGGGGTGCCTTGGCACAACTCCTCTCTGAATACGACGCCCCCCCCCCTTTGCCCACCAATTTTTGCGGTCGGAGGGGGGGGGGGGTCAAATAGTACATATGAAAAAGGAAAAAACCACGAAAAGTCAGCAACCTCTTTGACTTTCTCACCAGAAGGCTAGAGGTGAAATACGACCCCTCTCCCAACAACGAGGAAATACCCCCTTTCCATCGTCCCTGGAACGAGAAAAGTCACCTATTCAAAAATTTTCTCGGCCCAAATACGACACCTCCCTCCCCCAGCGACCGAATACGACCCCCTCGATCCCCTGTGGGGAATCCCCAACAACGATGTGCCCTGGATTGAGTCCTGGTACGAATGCCACGCACGTCACCTTGCTTACAGCACCAGTTCGGCCGCACTCTCCGCGGCCGAAAAGTCTCCCTACACACCCAACTGCCACTACTTGCCACCCTCATTTCAGCGTTCTTTTTGAGAAATGCCAAGCGGTCTCGTCACATTTCTCTACGAAGATTCTGATCTTGTGCAGGCGGTTCAGTGATATTTATACAAATGGCGAGAACAAGAACAATGAATGCTAATAAGCTCGTCATGGTAAACGCAACCCACGTATATCCTTTGGGGACGAATAGAGGAGGAATGATGCCCCTACCTGACGACTATCAGCTTGTCCCCGTATCAGTTAGGGGGCGGACTTTGAGGGGACCGTGGTCTCAAACTGTGAGACGACGGGGGTGAGATCGTCGTCAGAGATGACTATACAGGTAGTATTTCCTCCCTCTAAAGCCCCGCTCAACCAATTCGCAACAGTCCTTCCTTGTTCATGTAGTGCGGTTCCCTGTCTCCTAGACTGTCCCATTTTCGGGGCTTCATCGGGAGTAGCGAAGGCATTTAGCCCTTCATAAGTAGTATTTTTGGCGCCTCCCCGGTTGTCTATTCGACCAAATCAAAAAGGTTTTTCTGTCGAGAATTCAGCTTTTACACCTCGTTTTTGATCTTTTTTGCGACTGTTGATGGTATTGGAATTGGGTGAAGAAATGATAGGTGAGCTGGACGCGGCAGGATACCCTTTGTTGGTATAAAACGACCTGTTCCGGAGAACTCCTTCAATGAGGCTGCCAAACAGTCCTTAAGATCTTCTTCATAATTTTTTTTTGCTTTTTCTTTCCCTGAAGAGTCTTTAGCGACCATAGGTTTGTCAGTTGAATGCCATTATTCACAATATACAATCGCTGAATTGTCTTTAAGCGGTAGTTTGCTAGGGTGGGGGGGGGGAGGGGAGGCAACTTCACGGCGAGCCTCGCGGTTTCTTCCCTCTGCAAGGCTTAGGTTTAGAGTGCTGACGGACAGAGTCGCGTGGTCGCTACTCTGCAAGGGTAACCGGCAGCAACTCAGCCGCTTAGAAAAGACGCGGAGGTGCCGTCAAGAGGTCTCTCCCTCCCTTCCTTCCCCAATATGTACTACAAACTATAAATAAGGTGTGGCCAAAACGCCCTCTCGCCCTTCCACCAATGACGAGGACAGCAACCGCACACCCCAGCCATTCTCCCCATTGCCTGCAAGGCATTGGTTACGAGGGACATCATGACGCTGTCGAGCTTCTCTCCTGGAAAATACGACCTCTTACCAAATGCCCCTTTGGTACAACCCCCGTTCTGGATCTCCACAACGTTGGAATGCTCCTCTGAGGATTTTCTAGAGGATTCAAAGCTTCAATTGGATGTTGGACCCTAGTTCCTCGAAATCATCAAGTTTGCTTTGCGTAAACTCTTCAGTCTGCGGTGATGACTAGCAGTCACAGGAAAACAAATCAGAATGACATGCCACTCAAAACACTTATCTTAATTCTAGCACGTACGGCAGAGCATGATTGAGTGAAGCAGATGAAAACAAAAATTGAATGAAATGTTCACTGAAATCGGTTGAAGCATGAAGGCATAAGACATGATAATGAGGTATTTGCAAAAAATGGCAGCAGGAATGACGAAAAAGAGAGGTTAAACCGCCAAACCTGCCAAAATAGCCTTCATTCTGCACGGCAGTGGACGGGCATTCCTGGACGAGTTTCCCGTTGGCGTCCACAACCGCTTTGATAGATATCAGTTCTACTTCACAAATGAAGCGATAAGAGTACCAGCGTCGGTGCGACTGTTCGGCCATTTGTGGGCGGACCGCTGCGATGGGCGACTGGGTCGGCATACTGCGGCTTGGTCAGGTGGGGGTGCCCTTGGGGGTAAGACGCCACCTAGCGGCTCCTAAGAGGTACAGTATTCTTTCGCGCTAGGCGTATCATCCCTGAAAGCCTTGTTGATTTATCGGGCCACGTGCCTCTGAAACGTCGTCTCAGACTGCTCACCATTGGCCATTCCACTTTGTGATGCTGTCCAGGGAAGTCCGCCTACTTACCATGGAACTTTGAATGGAGACCTGGGTAGATCGATAGAGTCTATAAGGTTATTTACAAATATAGATAGCAAAACTGCAACCTGCATTTCACAAGCAACGAGCAGGTAAAGTTTGTAATGGTGCAGTAGGGTGGAGGCTTGGTGGTGAGCTGTGAAGCATAAGCGAGGAATCGCATACGTCATCGAGTCGTGGTGGTTCAGTGGTAAGGTTCGACGTTCGACGACTCGATTCGACGTATGCGATTCCTCGCTTATGCTTCACAGCTCACCACCAAGCCTCCACCCTACTGCACCATTACAAACTTTACCTGCTCAGTTGCTTGTGAAATGCAGGTTGCAGTTTTGCTATCTATATTTGTAAATAACCTTATAGACTCTATCGATCTACCCAGGTCTTCAAGTTCCATGGTAAGTTGGCGGACTTCTCTGGTGAGGCAGAGGGACTCCCGCTCGCCCACGACAAGGCTGACTGATGAACTTGCCCAAACACTAATGATAGACTAGGCTTGCCACGAAAACTACGTGTATTGACCAAGGACCAAGTCATACAGCAAGGCAAAAGGCTTTGTTGTCGATCTTCCTGGCCATAATGCGCCTTCCGAGGCTTCAAAGCAGGACAGTTTGCTAGCGGGCTGACATGTCAAGATAGCGACGCAAAATTTGATCCCTGTCAGCACAATATCTGGAACTGACCAAAAAAGGCGGGAGCAGAAGTTCTTTTATTGAAAAATTTCAACCTTCACAACAACTAACAACCACAGACAGAGTGTGATCGGCACGGCGATATCACAACTGTACGACTGAGAGATCGCACTCCACCCATATCAACCAAGCCTTCCTTCGAAGCCTCCATTTCGCGGAAGCGGTTGGCAACCCAAGAGGTGTTTTGAAGCATTTATGTAACTGAAGTAGGCATCTGCGTTCCACATTTATTGGTCAGCGCCAAGTTCAATCGTTCAAAGCCGTGTGTAACGGCTCTCTGATGCAATAAAGTGCTGCAACGATTTGGAAAGAAGCGGAAGCTATTTTCCGCGAGTGGGTGCTTCGGCTTGGACTGCCTCTATTCAGGGCTATTTCTTCATAAACGCAAATGGCACGATAAATCGACAAGCTGTATAGGGTCGATACGCCCAGCAGTAAGATTATTGCGTCCCTCAGCAGGGACGGCGTAGCGCCTTCTACAACCCGGGTTGCCGTTATAGCGCCTAACCAAGGCGCATACGCCACCCAGACACCCACCGCAACCGCCAGCTCACAAATGGCCGGACAGTCACATCGACGCTGGTACTACTATTGCTACATTTATGGAGTACAATTGATAGGAAGCTTTCACATAGATTTGTGTACACGTGTGTGTAGCCGTATTTACCAAAACGGTTGTTGGCAAAGCCAACGGGAAACTCGTCCAAAAATACTCGTCCGGTGCCGTTCGGAACGAACGTTTTCTCGCACACTTTCGGGCGTTTAACTTCGCTTTTTCGTCATTTTCCCAGTGTGTAGCAGAACTGCTACTATGTTGAGCAAGTACCAAATTACTTGTCTTATGGGTTACATTACCCAACAGGTGACACTTTTTTTTGTAGGTGGGGCACATAGGGGCTGCTAGGTTTATCATATTCAGTACTCGGCACTAACAATTCGCTCTGACAATGTGGCATGCCTCCATTCGGAGTCGGAGTTATGGGAAGGGAGTTGTAGCCTCTACTTTGGCTTACATAGTCAAGTCTTGGTTAAAAAGGGAAATGTGATTTCTGAAGAAACGTTACGTAGAAAGAGTCATCATGTCATATCTGACCTCATTCCTCAAAGTTCGAACATAGCTTGAGAAAGTACTCGACACAGCGCTACATCCTCTAACGGCTCCTGACTAGCCCGGGTGGGAGGGTTAGATCTGCCGTTGTACAAGCAGTTATAGCAGTGTTGTACATTATCAGGAAGATGCGATACCATTAACTCGACCAGGTGGGAGTAATAAGTTGTTCAGCCTCAGGAGGAGTGGAGTGGAACCCAATCCGGCTTACGCTTTTATATTAGGAAACATATCTTTGCAGTAATTTTCGCCCATCCCACAGGACCAGCGCTCATCCATTCTCTTTCTTGTAGCCAAAAGTGACTCCGACCACTGTCACAAGTTAGCACTCAGTTTATTGGAAGAATAGTTTCCTGCCAGTCACGTGCATCACAGCTGCCTCTTCAGCTCCCATGGTCAAGTAATCACCGAGAAGGGGACATTTTGCATTTTTGCCTCTTCCTCATAGACGTGAAAAGCCATCTAGAAACCTGTGCAATCTTGTGAAGCTGTGAAATGCTAGCAGTCTAAGGGTGCAGTTGGGCGAGGGGGGGGGCATTTCCACTTCTGCTACTTCCCACGTCGACGTGTCGACCTATCTAGACAGCCTCTTCTCGAGTTGACAGGTTTTAACATGATGGCTTGACGACCTTGCTCCAGCTTCACAAGAGTTCACAGGTTTCGCCAGAGTGAGACTTGTAAACCGGAACTAAGGAAGCAATGATAGTACAAAATGCCCCCCCCCCCGTCGTCGAAGCGCGCCCAGCCAAAGTTAGTAGGAACCCTGTCAACCCCTGTGAAGAGTACATGTTATTCTTGTAAAGCGATGAAATACCATACAAATACCATTTGCCAGCTGATCGAGCTTGCTTCAGCTTCACAAAAGTTCAAAGGTTCCAAAGAGAAGCTCCGGAACTAGTGAAGCAGCGAAAAAGTACACTAACTTCTCCATCCCCCCTCCACCTCCCCTTCGTCGACGGACTGCGCCAAGAAATTTTGCTCTGAGGGCTTCGAAGCGGAGCGCTTCACATTAGTATCAAAAAAGCATGCCATTTTCAGGAATACCCCATTTAGAGCAATTCAGGGCGCGTAGAACGAGAATTAGTCGGAAATGAAGTCACAAGCGGCCGAAGCGATTACTCGTATTCTCGGAAAGCAGTCGGAAGTCGAAAAAGAACAATATCCCGCGGTTATCGCACTTTGAAACTGAACTCAGTGACGACCAAACGACCTAGCGATTTGTGAAGTTAGCAAGCTTAACCAAAGGAAAAAGTGACAGTTTTACGATAATTGTATATGGGTTGTCAACTGAGATCGTTTTCCCAGTGATGGACATAGAATTGACACAATTAGGTCCCTTGAGGTTAAAGGCAAAGTCCGCATTCGCCAATCACAGATAGTGGATTAGGGGTTTGCATATAGACGACAAGGTTCTGAGTAACTCGACAGTGAAAAAAAGCAGAAAAAACATGCCAACTGCCCCAGATAGAACCCCATTCCGATTCAGTTTGTACTCCTTGAATTAACTCCATCTTCAACAGTACGCCCTCATCTGCACAGCTGATTCCCCGATAAGAACGATTTTTTTCATGCTTTTCTGTCCTGCAGCTTCTTTTTCCACTGAAAGGCGGACCTTGAAGGCGGAGTCTGGAGGCGGAGTCACTGGAGAAAAGGAGCGTCACTGAAGCCTATATTGCGTTATAGCGCCCCTCCCGGCGCTGTTTGTCGACGGGGGGGCATTTTGTATTATCATTGCTTCCCTAGTTCCGGTTTACAAATCTCACTCTGGTAAAACTTGTGAACTCTTGTGAAGCTGAAGTAAGATCGTCTAGCCACTATCCTAAAACGTGTCAACTCGAGAAACGGCTGCCTAGATGGGTCGACACATCTATGGAAAGCAAAATGCCCCCCGTCGACAAACTGCGCCTCCCTGTCCCTTTTAATTTTCGCCGCAAAACCGGTAGAATGTTGTTCGACGCGACCACATTACCCTCCAAAAGCCATATTTTCAACTTCTATACCTGATCGCGGACCAGGCCTTTAAGTACACTGCGCTTCACCTACTCGCAGTGGGAAGGAAAAGATAAAAAGGTAAGGATAAATGTAAAAGGGGATAAAGTACTCAATAACAGGAGGCGCCAAGTGCTAACAAGGCGGCCAAGAGCTAACAATCTCGGAAGACGGACAAGACAATCGTAACTGGTCGTGTCGCCGAGCGGCATAACGTGCGGCGATGCGCGGCAAATCCTGCGTGGCCACCAGTTTGTCGATTGGAGCAGCAAACGTCCTATGAATTCAGGCGAAGACACAACTCCATGACAGAGGATATGGAATCTTTCCGTCACTCTGACACCCATTTTCAAACTGCCAAGCAGGACAACTCGTCTATCAAACGCCTCGCCACGCCCACCATAGCAATGGTGCACTCTTGCGAACACGTGTCAGCTTACCAGACTCTGTAAACGGTATACTAGTGCATGGCGGACAACCTTGTTAACATCCTGTAAGCCTTGTTATCACCTGGAAAGCACTCTGTAATTTCCTGTCAATCTTGTCAAAATGACTGCTAGGAGAAAAATGTAGAAATAACGTTCCAATGACGCTAGTGCCTTTCCTCCAAGCTCGACAGGAGTTCACAGGATTCACCTGTGAGACGCACTTGTCGAAAGAGAAAAGATAAGGCGGATGGCAGAAAAAGCTAATTTGTATCACTCCCCCCCCCCCAACGCTTTAGGTTGGCGCGCAACATTGAAGTGAACGCGAGAAAGTTATCCAAAGCTGTTGCATACCGAAATATCCCAGCGATACCGCACAGCAAGAATGCAAAGCTCACCTTCAGATTAGACCCTTCCTACTCAAAAATCTGAGGGCTACTTCAATTGCTGAAAGTATAAAGAACTACATAAAAGAGGATATAAAAAGGATAGGATAAAGGATAAAAGAAGGATATAAAAAGATACAAAAAGTGGGATGCTTTGGAAGAAAAAAGGTGGAAAATGAATGCATGGCGCATGGGATATCAATCTCTCAACATCTACTATTTACAAGGTTTTTTGTCTAGTTTTTTTTGTTGCAGCGGCTACGCATCAACAAAAATGTATGGGAAGAAAGGAGACGTCCCACCAAATCGCTCGATGCATACATTTTGGCGTTTGTCACGTCGTAAGGCTGCTAGCCAGACACAGTGGCATGAACCAAAAATAAGGGGTCTGCAGAATTCAGCTGCTCTATTACAATTTTTATTCAGCAAAATTCACAAGACCGGAGTTCCTGTCAAGCTATGTGTGTGTTAGAATACAGCTCTCTGCTGTTAAGAAACAAATTGAAAAAAAGCACGATCCCATCCCTTAACGATCCCTCTTCTGGTACGAGCCCATTCCGTTCTACCTTCCACGTTTCTGAATTTCTCCAACTTCTTACCACTTTTCCACAGTTTTGACTATCCCCATGCGCTGGGAATTGCCTAATGTTGCACGACAAGTCAGATGAAAAACATTCAACACATTTCACGATTATTTTGAGAAGAAAAACCCCTTCCTTGTAAACGTTTTCCGTTCCACAGTCTCAGAGGTTGTGCCATCCAAAGTATGTGACGGTCACACTGCAACCGCCTTCAGTTCAAGTAACGTCACTCATTGAAGTTCCCAGGGGAAAGTAATTCTGAGGGTGCTTATCAATGAAACATGGGACGCTTGATTCACTACTACGTCTTACGATACGTACATGTCACGATCAATCAGGGCAGCGGCGTCGTTGTGTGAAACACACTGGGGGACTTAATTGGCCGACCGCGGAAGGGCGCTTTTAGCTATCTTTTGAGAGAGGGGTCGTATTGTGCCTTGGAGAAATTTCCCCCCGCTCCCTCCGATTTGGCCTGTACTTTTCAGTAGTTCCCCGTTTCAATGATTTTCGGTCAACATCAGCGCGATGACAATAATCCCCACTCCCCCCCCCCCGCCCGAAGGGCTTTCGTTCGAGGGGGGGGGGTCCATTGCACCGACCATTCACGCACACACTTCTACCCATTTCCAATTTCAATGAAGAGAGAAGAGCTTCGTCTATTCTACTCACTACATCAAGTATTAAAACACAATGAAGCTCTAGAGGAACGATCGTATTCTCGACTTGTACCCCTTCAGTCAATACCAGGTCCCCGATTAAGGCGTCGTTGACAGTTGGAATGACACGGTCGAATGGACACACACAATTCGTGCAAAAAAAATTCATTTTATCAATTGAAATCTGAAAACTGCGGAAAAATAAGAATAGTTTCTGATCCTGAATGGCTCAGTGCCTAAAAGCAAAACTTGAAGCTCCTACTATTGGAAATCGCCTATCTCGGCCTACATATATCGATTTGCGTCTTACGAAATAAATAAATCATTGGCCAACGGAAAATCTACAGTTTCATTCGGCAGAAATGAGAAACGAGAAACGAAGCTCATTTCAGCTAATCTGAAGCAGAGGGTCTCCTGAAACTTGCATTACTAGCTACCTTATTTCACTTCAGGTCATTGTAGAGAAGCTGTTGTTAACTGTACCCAGTCCCGGAGGCGCTATTGTAGTCAGGAGATTGCATCTCTGTGTTAAACACGATGGGGGGGGGTCGTAATTTTCGCGCTGGGAGGTGGTGGATGATGTTGTTGGTAGAGAGGGAGGTCGTATCTGGCCTCTGAAGACATTGTGCGCGTGGAAAATAAATTTTCCACAGTTGTTGACGTCCGGCGCTGTGATCCTGTAATATCAGCCTACTATTTGCCACCCCCTTGTTCCCGCTCCTGCTCCTCCGCTCGACAGCCAGATTTTTGGGTGAAAAACTGGAGAGTACTGGAAAGTGCGGGAAGTTGGTAGGCAGGTGCTTGTGAAGGGGGGAGGTCTTTACGGGCGACAGCCAAAAAACATTCCACACATCACAATGCTGTACCCTGATTACAGTACCTCTACATACGCTGTGACCCAGGCTGCGTCCTTAGCTTCAGCACTTCCAAAAGTTAACTAGGTGAGAAGCAGGTGGAGACATATGATGGACTACTACTCGAAAGAACAAGAACGTGGAGGAGTTGTCCGATCACTCGGAAGATGGTCGGAAATCGGAAGTCGGAAATTTGAAATCAAACGAGGAAGAACTCGACTCACCTGACTTGGTCGACGTTTCGGTCGGTCGGCACCGGGGCTGATATTGGTGAAGACATTTTTGCCAGCAAACATGTTGGCGAGTTAAAATGGTGTGTGGATGTTTTGTCGTGGTGTTGTCACGGAGTCACCGATGGACGGAGTGTCGTCTCAAGCTCTCTCTCGGAAAGACGTCTCTCTCTTTCAGTCGTGCGCTCTCCAAACGGCAATCAAACGAGCACGAGAATTGACCTCCAACAGCACAATTTCCTAGATTACTAGGCAGTAATGACAAAGGGATGCAGCAAATGGACTATGGAGACTTGTCCCAAAGAACTGCAATTCGATGCACTGCAGCTGGGCAGGTGAAAAGGGCTGAAGGTGCGAGTGAATACTAGTTATGTATGCGTCGTTGATGAAAGGAAGGGCAGATCTGAGTAGAACCCTTTCGCGAATCACGGGGAGGCGGCGGCAGCCGGTGAATGACGCCGCAGAAGCGCCCTTCTCATGGGCTTCCTTATCAAATTTCACGACTGAAACGTCACAATGGAACTGCTGGCCAATTTTGACCTTGAGAGCTCGGGCTCGACTTTTTGAGGTTTCCCGAATCGCGAGCAAGGGGACCCATTAGGAGAAAGGAATGGCGAGAATGCCGAAGTATCCTGCCGACGCTGCCGCCTGCAATGTCAAAGGTTTCTATCCCAAATGAGCCCAGCCGCGAAGTCTTCAATCCAATAGTAGGGTGGAATTGGTCATTCTTTGGTCTTAAGGTAGCACTTCCTTTCTGATCAGGCCCCGGTGATCTTCCAATTAGGTTTTTTGCTGCCCGTAGTAGCTTTACTCAATATTCATTTTACCAATTTGTAGGGAATAAGGTAGAATATTAGATTAATAAGGAATCATCTTTCTAACTCGTCCTTCAAAAGAAATGAAGCCATTCAGCATGATAGACTGCCTTTGCCCACACTATTCTCCGGAAATCCTGATTACTTATATGGAACCAAAATCGGCAGTAGGGTGGACGGACTGTGGTGGCATGTAATCAAGGCGCGTCGTTCGTTTTGGTTACTCAGCGGGGTGGCCCTTGAAAAAATTTTAGGAATATGGTGGATAGGATGGGGACGGGAGGGAGAGTACCAGAGCAGGAACTTTTGAAAGGGGTCGTGTTTTGCAAAATGTACCACGTGCAGCAGGATGTTCGCTGCAGGCTGTGCCGGTTTAGAACGCTCGCCTATTCGGGAATCAGAATCTCGCATTCGAGATCCACTCACTCAAGTCAACCAACTTTGTCATCTGTCCTGAACCTCCTGTCATCGGCCAGTTGAGGAATCAATGATTAGTCCGGGACTGCTTTGGGAGGATATAAACACTAACTTGTACATCGGCTGGCCGTGCAGGTAATATAGTATAGGAAAATCACATTCAAAAGGTTTGAGCGAAGGTAGAATACGTGGCGCATTCCGGGAAGAGAGTGAGTAGTGCCGAATGCTCCATCTTCGCCTTAATGAGGAACCTGAGCAAAGTTTCGAAAACGTCCTGATTAGTTCTCGGAATCCGTTCCCATTGGCCAATTTTTTCAATCCTCTCAAGATGTTCAATTTGTCATGGGTAATTTGAAGGAGAGGTTCATTGACTTGGACATTGCCTAGGCTTTGGAGGTTTTGCACTCAGCTAGTGCTCATCTGGACCTCCCTACGCTTTCATGAATGTTAAATGCAGGGCACACATCGAAAAGATTGCCCCGGACACTCACGCTTAGCACGTGACTTTTTCAGGCAACAGAATCTTTAGGCCCAATTCGGCTCAGGAGGGGCACTCTACACTTTCACTGGTTCCTTTTGCTAGTTTCTTTTGAATTACAGGTTACATTTCGGTAAGACCTGTAGGCAGTTGTTTGCTTAGCTTTACAGAAATTGACTGGTTTAAACAGGGAGGCCTTTGCGTGATCGATACGAACCGGTACTCTCAACGAGACAAACTGCTCCAACTTTTGAATAGGTAGTAGGATGGGAAAATGGTCATTAAAACTGCCAAAAGTGGGTAAAGTGTCAGAACTAATGAGCGTCTAATTAGCCGGAGGTGGTAACTAGTGGGAGTAGAAAATACTACTAGCCTGCCTCATAGTGGGCCTCCCCCTTTCACAGCCTCCGAGCTATAGTGCGGGTCTAATAAGATTCAAAAAGCCAGTGCAATTCCAAGTGGAAATGGATCGCGAGGCGCATCTTGGAGAGGGTTGGGAGCGCCAGGAGCTTCACCCTTCGTTACTGAGGGTCAGTACACGGTAATGCTGGGTTGGAGTGCCTTCTAAACTTTCATCAGGCATTACTAGAAATACCACCAGCATCTTAACGAGCTGCAATTGGCACAATTAGTGACGAGAGGCGCGGTTTGGCTTGGAGGGGTGAGGACGGGGGCGGGGAGAGGTTTTGCACTTTTGCTATTTTTTTGGATCCTGTCAGCTTTACTGTAATCTTATAAATCTATGAAACGGTGCTAGCGATTCACTTTGCTTACAAGAATTATAAGTCTCTACGGGGTAGCCTGTACAAGCGTCGCTAGGTACCATTTGGTGCTCCCCAAGTTCATCTGCGCATAACCAATGGAAGAGAGCACTTTTACACAGCTGTCTTATGAAGAACTAGTTTGGCGAGACTATGTGGACCCTGGAAAAATATTGGATAAGAAAGCCTTCTATCTGGAAATGCAAGGAAATTGGCTCACTCAATTCCTCATAGGAAACCCGAGCCAATGCATGATAAAAGCGACAAGTGGCTTAGTCAGCATACTTGAAGAAGGAAAATCGGATAAATCAGGAACTCTTGGGCACCTAGCAGAGTCGTCGCCATAACCAGAATTGTATGAATCTTCATGGAATTTCCTAGCTCTCTCTCCCATTTCGTTGGAAAATTGAGGCAAAAGCAATACGGAGGGGCATGCATTGGCGCAACCATGCCTTGCCACAAGTTTTCCGGCGTCCTCTCACCAAATAGGTAGATGACGTATGTACAGTTTTGTTCATTATGGATGCTGGAGCGTGTCAAGGAGTTGCGTCTGGAGGGGTGCCAGTCTGTTCTTGACCAGTTGTTGAAGAGGGCAAAAGATAACAATTGGAGAAATTGGCGCTGTATAAAAGTAGCGCCTTGACACGCCCCAGCATCCGGAGCGAACAAGACTTCGGTTATTCCGAATTGTTGAGAATTTTGGCACGACAAGACAAATAAGTTGGTGTTGCCGCGCAGCTGTGTTGCACCTTCTACCCCCCCCCCCCAACTACTTGTGCTAGGTTTTTTTTTGCAGGAAATACTAGATAGATTTTTGGCTACAAATCGCTTATGCCAATCAGCCATCGAAGATACTTGAGTAAACAGCGTGTGGCCAACTTCTTTGGAAATATATTGATCGCTACCAAAACAAAAAAACTGAAAAGAAGCAATTGTGGGCAACGATTAGCGCACCTGGTCGCCCATTTTAGCCCTCATGAAAAGCACCCGAGTCTCATTGTTTAGCTCGATAGACCCTCCTAGAAATCTCGGCGCAGCTCGGCTAGGAGGGGCATTCTGCTGGTTACTATGGATCACCGCCGATGCCACCTGTTGTGACCTGTAGGCTCTTGTGAAGCTATGCAGAAGCACGTGCTTCATTCACCCTCCACAGACTCGCTGCAGGTCTCAGCAAGGTGAAACTTGTAGGTTAACAGAAACTAGTAAAAGAACTTAGCAAACCAGGAAAATGCCCTCTTTTTACCGAACCGAACAACACCTGAACCTCCATGTTGTTCCATATAAGGAACAAAGGATAAATGAATATCTCGAAAGACATTGTTTATCGGCCCCATAGCGACATCCAAATAAAGAAATGCAAAAATTACTGTAAATTCCCGTTTTATGTCTTGTACCGCGTACTATTTCAAATCAAAGCAATCCGTAGTGGTATGCTCCTTATCCCCGAGACGGGGTAGGCGTGGCATTCGAACATGGCACAGAACTGGTTACTCGTGGAATATTTCAATTTGAGACAACCGCCATCTTGTTCTTTGTTGGACAGAGATATTTGGGTCAAAATGAAAATATCTCTCCAAAAGCATAGCCACCACGACGTTTAGTTGAGTACGCAGCCACGCCTACCTCATCTCAGGGATTTTGAGTGTAATTCATCGTCAATTACTCTCTGATTTGAAGCTATTGTAAAACCTTTCATTGCTAAAGTCAACTAACCGACTCGACACCAAACCAGCCCATGTGCCCTGACAAGTACAATTCCATTAGGCCACAAGAGCAGCAGCAGTAATAGGATATTTACGAGCCCGACTACCTGTTGAGACCTTTAAAGCGCTCCTGAGAAAGGCTAGGAGCAAAAGGAGCCAGAATTATCAACAGCAGCCAAAAAAGCGAAAAAAGAAAGTTTAATGGCGAAAAGCACCCTGAAGCAAGTTAAAAGCTTCTGAAACTTTCCGTGCAGAAGCAACTTGAGCACCCCTCCCTAATTCCTAAAATCATAACAAAATTCGAGCACGATGACTTGGAAAATAAATGTAAAATTGCAAGAACATATGAACAGGATGTTCCCTCGTTGGACAGCCCTTCAGGGATCACCCCACTCTATTCCCGTTAGCGAGGACAGTTTTCTTGGACTATTTCCTAAACTAGCACTTGCAACCTTTTCAAGCCTTTCAAGAGGACGATTTTGCCGAGAAGTCGACAGTTTTTGAATTAATGTTTCACCTAGAAAATTCGTAAAGCGCAAAGCAAATGAAGCACTCACAGCAAGCATCCCGAGATTGTAAGAAGAAGGAAGAAGAAGCTTCAGTTAGTTTGAACACCAGATTCTCGAAACTGGACGTTATTAGTACAAAAAGCTTCCTAGTGTGTGGCTTTCTTGTCCTGCATTGTATATAAACATTTGAAGACAAAGCGCACCCCCAACAAGTTGGGGGGATGCGCAACGAATATGCCTTTTCTAGAATGGAGACAGCTTTTCTATATCACGAATAACTTAATTTTGGTTCGATTTCATATAGTATCTTTGACTGTAGTCTTTTTATAAAAGTTGATTCAATTGAAGTTATAGAGGGGGGGGGGGAAGTCAGCCCATCCGCTCAGGAATTCTATCACTCTGCACGACTTCTGACTTACAGGCAGCTATGCGCATGCACGTTTTCTCCTTTACTAGGGCGCTCTTCAAAAATTGAGCCACAGTTTGACTGCGAATTTCCCCGAGGATCATCTGATCACACGTGCGACTTTGGAAAATTTCGACTACGGTTGCGGTCTGGAAATGAGTATCACATCCGTCTCCGATGGTTGGAGCGAGTTTGAAATTGGAGAGTTACTCGTATTGATGAATTTCCCTCAGAGAGGGAGCGACTTCTTATCCAAAGGCATGACACGACAATTTTGTACTCGGTCTAAAATGCTAGAAGGGTGCTATATAAAGGGAAAATGGCGAAAAAACGAAGTGAAACGGTCAAAAACCTGCGAAGAAAACCTTCCGTTCTTCATGACTCGAAAAGCAATTTCGGACGAGTTTCCCGTAGGCATCGTGCCAATAACCGCTACGGTAGATACGGCTGCACGTATGTACTCATATATCCATGCAGCACCACGGCCGCTTCATATCAATCTCTTCGCTTCATATTTTACTTCGCAAATGAAGCAATACGAGCATCAGGTACGGTCGTCCATTTGTGGGCGGGCGGCGCGGTGGGCGTCCGGGTCGGTATGTTGCAGCTTCGATAAGGCCTTATAAGGGTACCTTAGAAAAGGCGCTACGCAACGCCTGCTCAGGGTACGGACCTCTATTCTGCTAGGCGTACTAATCCTACTCGTCTCAGGTATTTATGGTGTCAAGTGTCTTTGAACACACAGCAGATATAGAACACTCCCCATGATTTCTTTTTTCTTTTTCTTTCTTCACTAATGATATCTTGCTACTTTTTATTACTATCTGATATATATAACTC
>MU913430.1:12675-27912 GCA_036418165.1 Cooperia oncophora | reverse complement strand
AGCATCATCGCGTTATTTATATATGAACAATAACGACAGACACTCAATATAGAAAGCTATGTACAATTAGACATCATTCCATCCCCTACCTTTACAATTACTCGATTCCCATGAGTACCATATACTGTGTTGGGAACTTATTTTTATATTTTTTTACACGGACTAATCCAGGGGAAAACTATGAACGGGAAATCAAATCAAATAAAATCATACAATCAGCTGACCAGTTAAGCATCGAGAAATTCTAGAATAGAATAGAGGATTTTATTACAAACTATCACATCGAAACAGTTTAACAATAAGTGCCTAATGCAAATTCACTTATTAAACTGGAGGTTTGTCTGAAGTAGGCCGAGGTGCCCCATTAGATCCATTTTTATTACTCAAAGGGACCGTAACTTTAGGATCCACATTAGGTATATCAATTAACTTTTTTGACGTGTTTTCTGAATCACTTCCTTCTTCTTCCATTGACCCACTAGTTGGTCCCTAAGAGGATAACATCAGTTAGGAACTTAAATTCAGAGCTAACACAGCTCAGCAACATAACGCATAAGATTATAGGCCCAGGAAGACAAAGTGTAAACCGTATCCCCTGAAATCGCGCGAGGAAACTAAATAAGTTGGGCCGTGAACGCACACAACTAAGCGTTCACAGCGCGACACATTTAATTTCACGCGTAATGTTCGGAGGTACTGGATACACCCTGACATCCTGAACTTATAATCTTGTAAACATCGCAAGCTCGATGTACCTGTGGCATCATGGGGGCATCTAAACTGTCGATCTTCTTGGTGAGGGCTTCAACTTCGCCTTCCTTCTGGAGCATTTCAACTAGTGAAGCTATTTGTGTTGCAGACATCTTCATATCTCCATGCCGTTCCAATAGCGCTATCACCTATCAAATAAAGATATCACATATATCCACACACATATACTATCCATGTACCCCATGAGGCAGCTTCCAGAATTCGCCTTCACGCACATCGACGCACTGCAACACGCTGTAGCGCGTCAACGCGCTACAACTGCAACGCTCTAGCCCTAAGGGGCGCAAACGTAGCCACAGATGGGAATCGATCGGCGCCGGCTGCTTGTGTTTTGAGAGAGTATGGTGGAACAGGAGAGCACGCACTGCCTAGTCACGCAGTCTGGTATCGATCGACACTGGCTGCTACGGCTTAGGGACAGTATAGAAGAATGGGGAGAATGGAGATTTGTGAAGGTTGGGATTGCCCTTCTGTTATCCCACACAGCGGCTCAAAATACAAGCGGCTTGCAGCGATCTATTTCTGACAGCGGCTGCGTTCGCGTCTACAGGAATGGAGCGTTGTTGCAACCGTAGCGCGTCGACGCGCGTCACCGCGAACTATGAACGCTGGGTTCGATTCGTCGGAAATCGTGAATATGTAGTTTTTTCGCGCCCAAACTGTTCCAAAAAAATTCAAAACTGGACCAACGGCAGTAAGTACGAAGAGCTACTCGATTTATGAGCTACTCCTCCACATTCGCTTGGCATGAATAAGACGTAAGCTGCGGGAGCATACTCCAAAACTAGCCTGTAGCTCCAGCGCTTGCGTGCGAGCGCCAGGGGGGTTTCCACTAAGTAGGTGTAATCTTCGTACTCAAACCACTCCAACTTCAAAGTTCCACCTAAAAGACAGCGCTCGCGACCAACTAAGGTGCAAAAACCCTCTACTGAACAAAATTGGGGAGTCCGCAATCACAGAGGTTGTTCCACTCCTGCGACTCGAAAGCGCTGACATACGGAGGGGAGCTCAGCTACGAAAAGCTAGCTCGGCCTTAACGAGCTAGTTCCTTCTCGGTCAATTGTGTTGTTATCAATTCTCGTTGGAAGTGATAAGATCTTCGAGGTAGAATACCTAACCAAACATGCTTCAGAGAATAAAAGCAGCGATCTGGCGGCTAGATCCCGAGAGTTCGCCCAAAGTTCGCTAAACTCGTCTATTTTAATCCCGTACATGGACCTCGTGGGGCGCTACCGAAGGTTTCTTTTCTTTTTACCCCATTGTCGTTCCTTTTACCATATGGTCTGATGGTTCTGAGCTCTACAAACTGCAAAAGCCGATCGCGGGTTCATATTTTCTGATGACCTGGTCTTAGTGTCTAACAGTGAGCAAAATGATGACAAAGTCATAATACGACAAGCTGATGACACCCTACCAAAAAATTTTTTAGGAAAAGCCTGTATACGAGATCTCTGATCAATGAATACAAAGAACTTCTGACTGGTGGAGTTGGAAAACAAAACTTGGATCGACCTGGAAAGAAAGAGACGGAAGTTTCGCGAAGCAGCATAACCTTCTGTCCTGCTTATCACCACGAATTTTCGGAGAGTGCGATAACATTTAAAACATTCCCATTCGTCGCTGTTGCCAGTTAGGGTAGTCCAGTGCTTCTAGCTCAGAGAACATGAAACTTCCGTTCATTGTTTTGAGAACTCGTGAAAAAAGCCTGACTATCGGGGATGCTGCCATCCCCGCTATTTGTTTGATGTTCCGAGGATTCTTTTCCATGACCGCTCTGATCCAGTGGTCATCACCAAATCCTATGGCGTGCCCGGCCAGTCTTGTCTTCGATTCATCGGCAGACAGACATGACAGCGCCTGGCCGCCGACCACGAGGGACTTGAAAACGCTCTTTGTACAGCGGTGGTCATGCAAACGACTGGGCGTTCGTTGGAAGCGCAGCCAGGGGCGCCGTGTTCAAAAAAATTATCATCCTGAAACCGCTACAATTGGGTGGAAAATCTGCTTCTCGTTGCGCTTCCAGTGCCATGCCCGCTGTCCTGTGCCCCTTATCGTTATTCGCGTGGCGAAATCCCTAGAATTGTCCCCTCTACGAACGCAGTGGTATAACGCTGCGTACATATTAATCTTGCCTGCGGAGAGTCCAGGTCTCTGATGCGCACGTTAGGACGGGAAAGAAAAAAATAGAGAGCGGGAACAGAACCAGGTGCTCGTCGTCGTCTCGAGACGGTCTTCAATGAGCTATTAGGTTGCCGTCGGTTTATTCGAATAAAACAAAGGAGAGAATAGACAAAAAGTAATATTTTGGCTTCAAGTTAAGTAAATCCCTCCTTCACCAATGACCCGCTCCCAGTGCCCCAAAAGCCTTTGGACCTCTGGTACCTTCGATTTTTCAACAAGTGCGAGTAAATTGCTGTTGATGCCAATTTCGGCGAATGACAAAACATTGTAGCGTTTGCCGCCGTCGGAGAGTACCCTCTACTGAACAGTTGGCGAACTCTAACGGCTTTATGTTGTTGCGAATGCGGGCGATAAGAACCCGGTCTCGAGATTGTTTGTGTCCCAGCACTGCCCTACAACATAGCTACTCGGTCTGGCACCATGACGAGCAACAGTGGCCTTCCTGCAGCTGTGTGGTATCATCCATTTGTCGATCTGATTGCCGAGGAACAGGCTATACACCGACAGCGCCGATTTTATTCTCTGTATAGAGCCACCTGAAAGCCACAGTGTGTGAATGCTTCCCTATGATGATCATCCACTTGCGCCCACTTAATCCCCCATGGTAGAACTCGGACGGCTTCTCATCTGCATTCACACAAAATTAACGATTGTGAGTTTTGGCTCGGGGTCCAAGACCACCCATATTTCATCTAGGGCCGGGGGCGTTTTCACAGTCGTGAATGACATCTCATGCTAAAGAACATTACTGCTAGAGGCATAGAATCGGTACTGCGTTCGTGCTTCTACAAGAAAATTAGGTACCCATGCGCACACCCTCTTGACCATCCTCAGTTTATCGGACATAACTCGGGCAGCAGTTGCAGCTGGGATGTCAGACTCACGGGAAAGCTCAACAAAGGTCCAGCCTCGTGTCCAGGCTCTGGGATCAGACAATCACGCGCTTGACTTCATCCACCCTTTATTTCTTGATATACGAGTATGAACACTTCGATGTTGAACTACGACACAAGACAACCACAAATTTATACCAATTGCTTCCATTAGTGTGGCCGTGAATCCCCCTTCTGAAACAACACCATGTAACCTCTTAGATAATCTTCAGCCCAGTGACGATAAAAACATTACACCAACAACTATGCGTGCCTTCCCAGCCCGGTCGAATTTAAGCAGCGCACTTCCCTCTTATGACGTCTGATTTGAAAATTCGGCGCTGATTTTCAGCACTCGGGCTTCTTTTCAATATCTCGAGAACTTCCTCTGTTTGCCAAATTTCACCGATACACAGCTAAAGGTACTAGCCTCCAAATGTATAGTAGCCCGCTTCCCTATCCCCTTTGCTTCTCTGCCATTCCTCTCTATGTCACGGCAATGGGATGACCTAATAGGTCGTTCGTCATAGTGGCTGGGTAGCTCATGAATCGACTCCATTCCAGAGAAGGTGAATTCACCGAACCGTGTGCCACCAATGTTGTTGTCAGCCTCAGGTTTGTAGGTGAACAAGCGGTACTGGTTGTTCAAATTGATTGCAACTTTGCGTAGTAGTATTTCAGACTAACATGCACTTTTAGCTACAGGCTATAAGCCACAGCCCAAACTGCGTTTTTATTATCCCGGTAAAAGAACCCCATAAGAGCTATGCAGCGCGAATGCCACTAAATGTTCCCGTTAACATGCCCGCCTGCTCAAAGATCAGTAATCCTGTTTGCTGATAACATGAATTAACTGCATTAAAGCTAGCTCCTAAACCGCGATCCATGGCTTGAATCGCGCGATCGGATGGCTAAGTACGGCTTTTACACAATATGAAAATGCGTGCTTACTGGAGCTTACCTCTAAAACGAGATCTGCATCAATAATACCATCTGCATCATGGTCCATGCTCAGAAGAAGCTGCTTCAGGCGAGAACGCCTCTCTTCTGGATCCTGAGAATCTTCAGCAGTCGCGGGGCTTGCTTTTAGTTTTGTTAAAGCATCTACAAGATCTTGAACACGCACTTGTTTTTCTCTGAAAACACCCTGTTCAATACAGTAACCAAATTAAAAAACAACTAAACTTTCATCAAATTAATCGATACTACAGGCCATCATTTCAGGGCTGATAAGGTGCTATGCACCGAAATCGAGCGTGAAAAGTATTTTTGAGAATTAAAGGCTTCAACACACGAAAGGTGCCGGTCATTTCGCACATTTCCTCCTTCCCATCGACGCGTCGAGCCATCAAGCGAAAACCTGAGAAATCTCAAACGCCCACGACCGATTACCAGCCAAAGTTTGACGGCAGATACCACTCGTGAACTTTTGTAAAGAAATGAAATACCACATCAATACGGACCTTAGCCTGCATAGCACCGAAATTCACTTGGGCTGCAAAACTGCAGACATTTATGACTACTTTCGGTTCTACATTTACTATTGTCGACATCTACGACCTAGAACTGTCGTCATTTGCGGGCGCGACGTGAGCAGGGAGAGTGCAAAACGCCTCCCCCCCCCCCCCCCCGTCCTCCCCTCCATCGCCAAGCTCGGGCCCTTTTTGAGACTTCTGTGTTTATTCGCTTTCGTTCGATAAACTCGTTGGCATTCCACATATGTGTTACACACATTCAAAGTGATAGATCACTATATTGATAGAAGTCATGCTGTCCCAAGTAAAGAAGGTCTGGTGACGTTGGGGCAAGAGCTGAATCATAAGCATACTCTTTTAGCTGAACTGTCAGGCAGAGCAGGATCTACTATTGTTTCTTCTATAATTCTCTTCTCCTCCTCCATCTTTGATACGAGCGTATCGACATTATCGATCATCGTATTCAGTTTATTTCGTAGACGTTGTGCAACTTTCGTTTCCGAGAAAGCACTATCTAGTGAAGTTATTTCGACAAGGTCCTAAATAAAGACCTATTGTATAGTGAATAAGCAAGTTTTGAGATGGAAAAATTGACGGGCAGCTTACCTCAGAGTGTTCAATGGCCTTCTCTTTTAGTCCGAGTATGTCATGCTTGGCTTCATGAAGAGGTCCACCAACCAGAATCTCTTCAATAGAAGAAAGATCCTTCGGATCAACCTAAATGCAAACAATTACCCCGACTTCGCTCATTCTTAATTAATATGATAGTTTAGAAATTTTAAGTACCGTGGCTTCTGGAGCAGGTTTGCCATCTTTTTCTGCTGGGGTGGCAAGGTCAACAGCCTCTTGGAGAGCACCAGCCAAGTCTTTCTGAAATGGAGAGAGATAAGTGGTGAGTACCACGTACTTATGGGGGCCAATACAAAAGAAATGAGGTTCCAAACGACGTTTGAACTTTATGTGCGCGTGGAGAAAGAAGCGGCCTGAAGAACGGAATGAGTCACCCTTCTTTGTCTATTTGACAGCGATCCAACATTGAAATTGCGAACACGAAACATTCAAAGGGCAACTGCGTCCCGGGAGCAGATTCACAAAAATTACCCGGGCTAGGAGTGTAATCATTCACAGCCCCCCCCCCTTTTTTAAGGTCAACGATTATAGCAAAATAGACAATTACACATGGTCAGAAGGAGAGCGTAACTGGTCTGGGCTGTCCATACCTTGGGCCATGAACAGGGAGGAGCAGCACGAACTCAAACACTGCATGAGAAGGATAAAGATTATCGCGGATCAATTAGCTCAGTCTTCCACATCAAGTCCTTTTGCGGATCCTTTGACACTCCAAATCGATATGTACCTTCCTATTCGCAGAAACTCTGATCCCTAATGGGCGAAAAGCATGAACGCGAACTACCGTACGCGTAATGGAATCAATGTGTATTGATTGGTGATATAAGCGCTACGAATGCACGCAGTCAATTGATCGAAGGTAATTGCATAAGAAAATAACCAGAAGCTAAATTCAGTATTACCGCCACTGTACCGTAACCCAAGGCGTCGCCCAGTTGATTGTAACTCCCAGTGCATGTACGTATAAGCGTGCTCCCAAAAGTTCATGGGACACTTTCAGACTTTTCTCGATAAGTTTATTTCCAGTGGCGAAGCATTTTGATCATATATGTATTCACCTTCATTGCAACTTGTTGCCCAATCCACCTACGCAAGTGTGTGGTTGCCCTGCTTCCAGAAGCCTCTTAGTTCTGTGGCCAGAAAGGCAGCTGGGTCATTTTCGAGGTACTATCAAAAATCGTATTTTTTTACCAAGAAGATGGCCGCTGTGGGATTAGTTTGGATGGTTGTCGCGAAGAAGAAACTCAGTCTGAGGGCTACACGAAGACTGGTGTGGAATTCGCCCAGCTAAGCTTCGGGATCTCGCAGCATTGTGTTTCTCAATGTTTCGACCCCGAAGCTGTGGTGAGTAGGCAAACATTGCTCGGTTTTGGGACCAAATGGTAGAGATTTTCCACCCCACTTTGCAGTTGATTACAATAGGGCTCCCTGGTTACCATAGCGTTGGAAGGAGGGAATTCCGTTTCGAGAGCGGAGAAAGGTACCCCACCACATACACAGCCTCACCGCCCTACTGGATTGATAGGATTGCATCGTGGTTCTCCTTTCTGGGGGATCTAGCCGGTGGCGCTCCCAGGAGTGATTCAACTAGAGGCACCCACTCCATATCCAGTTACAGTGCTGTTCAACCAGCCTGTACAGCGGAAGAGGGAGAGAAGTTGTAGACAGTACCCACATGTGCTCCCCTTGGAGTACTGGTCAACTCATGAGAAAAATTTTGATCGAACTTCATAACTTTTCTAAGGGAGCGAGGCCTTCTCTCATTTGTGCTTTGGGACCAGTCAAGTGTAAGGAATAGATAGCAAGTTGATTTGTACGTATTGGTTTTAATCAAGGAACACAGTAGGTCCAAATCCAAGGCAGGTGGCCTCCTTGGACGAAGTTTTTCACCCGGAT
Organism: Cooperia oncophora; assembly: GCA_036418165.1. NCBI lineage: Eukaryota > Metazoa > Nematoda > Chromadorea > Rhabditida > Trichostrongylidae > Cooperia > Cooperia oncophora. The sequence goes on along the minus strand of MU913430.1, from coordinate 20,087 downwards.
AGAAGTCACTAAAGCAGAAGCAATTGAGCCATTCCAAAGCCGTACTGTGGAAGCTAACATCAAGATCTAAATAAGGGAAATGCCGCTTATGGCTCCAACCACGTTGTGGCTTGGTAGAGATTCATATAGCGAAGTGTGTCGAAAATGATGAATTTCAATTACCGTTTTTCATATGAGAACAGCGACTGCGAGGGACGGTGAAGAAGCTGTGGAATGCTTACCTCACACACTTCCCATAGACCACATAACTGGATCTCGAAATGGCTGCGGAAAAATCTGATACGAGATTCAAAAAGTGTCCCAGAACTTTTGGGACAACCTAATATAACACCGAACTTTACGCCGGTACCACTGTGGGAATTGTGCGGAAATGCTTAATACACTGCAGTGTTCGACGATGGACGGAAATTTCATGCACATTTCACTTATGAATTTTTCGTCTCGACATAGAGGCTCTGATGTTTGGCATTGCGCAGCGTAAGGGAATTCATAACGCTCACAACGCTTCTTTCTATTTACGGAGAAATATACATGAATATAAAGAATCGAATTACTTTTAACTTACTCCAGACCAGAGAATTGTTTCACAAGTGCTTTCCCCAACCTATTCCATGAAATTTAACTGCACGCGTAGTGATTGCAGAAGCGAAAGACGCCACTATTACAACTAGACGTAAAAAGTAGCGATCTGATCACTGACGTGACATTTTTCGTGACGGTACCATTTGGCGTCAGTTTGGTGCAGCTACAGTTCGGACTCAGTTCTGGTGCAACTAGGAGAAAAAATTATTCCCAGTTCGAAAAGTCGTAGTTGTGAACGCGACCAACTACATGCAATACCACCTATTCTACCTTTCGAGGCGATGAGGCTAATAAGTCGACCGTAGTAAATTATTGTATACTACAGCGAACTTGGGAAGCCGTCTCTATCCAACACTGGTTAGCATCAAACGTGCAGCACCATCAAAGTGCTTGAAGCAAGGGTAATAGAAGGATAGATCCGGCATCCTCACATCGAAGTCCTCACAACGACATCCGAAACACACATCCGTTTTCTTCCACCCAGAAAAGTTTTCGGCGTAGTTTCAGCGTCCGTGCTGAAGTTTTTAGCGCGCCTACGACAGACTTCCAATTTAAAGGGCGCCGCTTGGGTTACGGTACCGTGGCGGTAATACTGAAGTTAGCTTCTTGTAAGAAAATAGGCGGACATAAGTCTAAGTCATTAAAATCAGCTATAGAAATACGTTCATGCCGCTGAAGGAAAAAAAGACTCGTATTTGCTCGTGAGAGAAACGTTTTCGACGCTGACCTTTTCTCGATTTGCTCCGTCTTGAGTGCGCGTGCGCTATCCCGCTCCGTTCGACAGAAAAAGTAGAGGGATTTCCAGAAGAAAACCCCGGAAAAGTGGTAGAAAGTTGAAAAATTCAAGAAGAGGGCAGGTAGGATGGAGATGAGATCGTATTCTGTGAAAAACTCCTTACGACCGGACGTGCCTAATCAATCGACGCTGAATCAGAACGTGTTTCAGTGTGGAGTACCAGAAGAGGTAGAGGAGTAAACAAACGAATACACTCCTAAATGCCACCGGAAAAAACTATAGAATCACAGGGCACAGACTAATATTGGTTGGGATTATCTTGAACCTTGGAGTCTGCAAAGGATCCCGCCTAGCTATTGGAACAACTCCCTGTTACCCCTATGATTTATTTCATCATTAATTTTTCATAATATAATCAAACAGTCGGATCGCCCGGCTTACGCCGAGCTCTCCTGCTGTTTAGCTTCCCGGCTTCGATACTTAGTCATGTCGCATAGAGATTGCAAACGCTAGTATTTTTGCTACGTTAGCTGTACATTTTCCTTGCCCCGTATTATTCATTTTCTTCAGTACTCAAACGTTTGAGTAAAAGGGTGATATCACATTCAAAACACTACCCCTGAATTGATACCGCAATATGAATTGGTTCGCAACTCTGCTAGCGGTGGGTTCTTTCTTCCTTCAACCAATCGCTTTCAATAAAGTAGCGGTGTGCTCATGTTGAACTCTACGCTTCCCAGTAGTACAACCACCAACCTCACCCCCTCCAGTCCTCAATCCCTTCCCTACCCTGATCCATCACGCGCTCACGTCCAGCTGCCTCGCGAGCATCTTGTGCAATGGCTCGGAATACACCAAATGGTTGTTTTATATAAAGCGGTATGCATTCACATTCTCAATGTTAGCTTGATTTATAGCACAACATGAACTGGTTCGCAACTCTGCTAGCAATTGGACCATTTTTTCTTCAACTTAGCGCCTTCACTAATAATGCTTTTGGGCCCACAGTAGTGATGTGCTATTGCTAAGGCATACTCTACGGTCGCCCTCCTCCCTCTCCCCCGTATCTCCCTATTAACTCCACCTCTCCGACCCACCCCTTCCTCACTCCCTCGCCGTACCTCTTCCCTACCCTGTCCCACTGCACGTGCTCGCGTCCAGCTGCCACGCGAGCAGCCCGTGCAATGGCTCGGATTCGAAATATCACCTAAATTGATAGCACATTATAGATTGCCCTGCAACTCTGCTAGCGGTTGATCCTTCCTTTCTTCTATTTGTCGCTTTCACTAATGCTTCTCTTTTCACCATTATGGTGTGCTGCTGTTGAAGCGCACTCCAGGTCCCCCTCCCCACTGGCTCTTTTCCCTCGCCCTATCTTCTTCCCCATGCCCCTTCGCCTCTGCCCTTCCCTACCGTGTTCCACGTTCAGCTGCCACGCGAGCAGCCTAGTAACCTCACTACCCTCGCCCCACCCCGTTGCCGTCCGCCTCGCGGGGCCGCGGCCGCGCAGCGCTCGCGGCCGTACCGTTCTTGCGCCAGGGGGGTGCCCCGCGAGGACCCGGTGGCGCGTCTGTCGGGCGCTGAGCGCCGGTGCCGCTGCGTGGCGCACGGCGCCGGTGCGTCTTGGACACGCGAGCAGCCCGTGCGAGATGGCTCGGGAGGGTGCCACAAGTGCCGTTGCGTTATATAGTGGGCTATTATCGCATCCGAGCGAAACAATGAATGATACATCTTGCACCAAAATGGATTACTAAGACTGAGCACGGTCGTTTTCTCCTCTTCAGTTTAAATGTCAAATCCGCTTGAAACATTTTGCGGACGGACAAAACATACATACTCACACACATTACATACATACATACCAACCAAAGCCGACATACAAGTATCCTTGTGCGATTGTGTGTATCCATTTAAGGAGCGTATATAAGACCCTTGAATCATTTTCAGAGCTCAACTTCGCTCCCTTTCGCGGATCCACAAGTAGATACAAATAACTGTTGCTCTCTTTATGCAAACCGCTCTGTATGATACTAAACGCATCTCTAATGTTCAGTGAGATTCCGCTGAGTTGGAAAGAGTCTATCATTACTGCTATTCCTAAGATTTCCGAGCCTAAGCTCGTTTCTTCTTTTCGTCCCATAAGTATCACTGCTACACCAGCTAAGGCCCTGGAGAAGATTTTGCGGGATAGAATTGTAGCACATCTAACGAAGCAGAATCTGATTCCACCAGAACAACATGGATTCATCAGCGGGGCTTCACAACACTCTAAATGGCGCGACTGTGTCTCTGATTGGAGCTCTTTGCTATAATGAGCGGCCAAGGTGTGGATATATCTATTTTGATCTTGCTCCAGAAGCCTTTTGATAAGGTTAACCACGAAAAGCTCGTTCATAAGTTGTGGCTTTTGGGAATCGAAGGACCCATACTCAGCTGGATTCGTTCTTATTTGGAAGACAGGCATATGATTGTTAAGGTGGGTGATAGTTTCTCGCGGACTTTTTCCTGTACTAGTGGAGTTCCGCAGGGAGGTGTGCTGTCACCGTTGCTTTTCTTAGCGTACACCTACGACCTACCCGGTTATCTTGATACTCACCCTCTGGTCAAGATCAAAATATATGCAGATGACATAAAAATATATGGCGTTTATGATAACGATAGTCATAACTCCGTGCACCGTGCGTTGACCCAGTCTATATGTAACATTATGGAGTGGGCTGCTGCGTGGGGAATACCTGTGAATTTCTCAAAAACATTTGTTCTTCATATGGGAGAAGCCAGGATTGTTCCGTACACCGTAAACGGACATGTCAATTACCCTTTCAAATGAAGTACGTGACCTTGTTTCATGTGAGTTCCAGTTTGGAGTTTACGCATCACATTGATATTATTGTTCGGAAGGCTTTCATGACCCTTTTTGCCATCTTCAGGAATGTCCGACAAAGTGATTCTTCGATTTTCTTGAAGTTATACAAAGCTTATGTTGTCCCCATACTTGAATATGGTTCGCAAATATGGAGTCCTCACACCAGGAAACTTCAGGCAAAAATCGAAAAGGTCCAGCAAACTTTTACCAGAGTTTTGATGTACCGGTGTTATCCCAACCCTGCATACCCAGGCAGCTTACCCAGTTACAGGGAACGCCTGCAACTTTTCAATCTTAAAGTCACTGAAGTATAGAAGAGTGCCTTAATGATATGTCCGCTCGTTCTGTTTTCAAGGTCGGTATTGAAAGGAGAGCTACAGGTTGAAACCCCAGTTACATATGGATACTGAGCCATCTGAGTTGCCGACTAATGGCTCGCATCTCTTCGCTGTCTTGCAATGTCCTAAATTACACAGAAGGCATCGAACCAGGGTTTTCAACTCATTATTTTTCCGAGGAGCGAGATGGCTCCAGTCCCTGCCATCAGACCTGCAGAGGGCGCCTAGCACCTATGCGTTTAGAAGTAAGCTAAAAAAGGTCGATCTGATGAATTTGTTAGGATTGCAGGATTTTTAGATGGTTCTAGTCTGGAGTGGTTCTTACTCATGTGAATTTGTGTTGCTATATTTGTATCTTTTTTTTCGTTTTGTTCATTTTTCCTCTGACATGACAATTGACTGTTGCATTTTGTAACCTATCTGTTTTCATTGACATGTAGCGCACCCATGCGTGCATTATAAATAAATAAATAAATAAATAAATAAATAAAACCATTGTTAATATAGTTTTATAAGTATAACGTTTATAGAGATAAGTTATCTAGTGGTTGGCCTGCAAAGAGGAGAAGAAAGTAAAGAGACCATTGATGTTTGTATTGGCTCGATAACCCATCGTTGGTATAGCATAAATAGCCTTGTTAAAGAATTCAAGAACCTGCAAAGTGGATCTGTAGAACGGGAGTATCTGTGAAAAAAGTGTAAATAGGAACTGGTCATTTAGCTCTGTACCGTGTATTGAGTAAGACCGGTGAATCAAAAAAGGCGCCAAGAGCACTAGATACGAATCGATACCGTTAACTAAACCTAAGAATGCGTTCACACTTCGCGTCAGCGTTTCGAGTGCACGGCAGCGTTTTGAGCGCATAGGACAGTGGAGGTGTCGATCCACCGTTTTGATCGTACGGTACCGTACGCCCAAAAAGCTGGCATGCTCAAAACCCCGGATCGATACCTACACGTTCCTAATCGCTCAAAAAACTGGCTTATGCTCGAAACGCTGACACTGAATATGAACGCTTTCCAAGTGGAGAACTACCGGAGTCCAACCGCATGTGGACTTCCTTGATGAATTCTGCGGTTTCTAAGCTCCGCAGTGAATAAGAGCACAGCCTGTGAGATACGAACGTGTGCAGCATTACTCAGAACTGTTCAGTTAACCTGGTACTTCACTAATTGGTTACAGCGTGGACTTCCGGGAATGATAACGAAATTGGCACAAACCTTCATAGCATCCAGCGCTTCGTCTGCAGCACTAGTAGCTTTGGCGAGCTTCTCAGAAGTTTCCTTTGAAGAAGCTATGACTGCCGCCGGAGCTACACCAACACTCGCTTTCTCTTTCTCGGCTTCTTCCATAAGAATTCTTTGTTTCTGAAAATCACATAGCTTCTGAGCTGATAACAAAAAATTTCTGTAACGGACAACACGACCTAGTTAGCTTGCCCCCCCCCTCTCCCTCAACTCATGGACTACAGAAGCAGCTAAACAAGCTTATTGAAATTTTGCTAGTTTTCGTCGTTTTAGATTTATAAAGAACGAAAAAAAGAAATACTGGCGCTGTCCGGCTTGGGAGGGGACATTTCCCAGTTTCGCTAGTTTTTTTTTCAAGTTCATTTCGGTGAAGCGTAAACTCGTGTGAGGTTGCGGTCGGTTACAAAGGTTTACAGGTCTTTACGAGGTAGCCTGTACAGTCCTCGCTGAGAAACATTGGTTGCCCCCACCAAGCCGAACTGTGTCGAAAAATCCTTATTAATTATGTTGGCCACCCAAAAGACACCAATTGGAAAACTGCCAAACCTCTTCTTCGCGCTTCTTTGCTTCTTCCATTGCTTTCTCCTTTGCTATGGCTTCTTCTATTTGCCTGATAAGATCCAGTCTTTCCTTGTAACCGACTTGTCCACCTTCCAACTCGGTCAACTTTTGCCGTGTACTTTCAGCAACATCTTAAAAGGCGACTAAGTCAAAAAGTAAGACTCAGAAAGCTATGAATTATCCGCAGAACATCAATAGGGCATGATTTATGTAAAATGACCCACTTTCGGGTAGGTTTTGAACGAGCGATTTCAGCCTGTCGGTGAAGGAGATATCCTCTGGTAGATACAATGTCCTGGATAACAGGAGCAGAGATGGTGGTACTTTGTCGCTAAGCGAGAGTTCCAGCCACTGTTTCAACTGTAAAATTCACGATGAATTAAGCCGCAAAACTAATAACTTACGAACACAGACTGACCAACGAAGGGAAGATGGCTGCTTAAAAAACTCTAGAAGGCTACTGGAGTTGGAGAAGGGGGGGGGATTTTTTTCAACTTTCACCCTTCCATCGAGAGAGTGATCCGCTTTCTAGTATAGAGCCAGCTCTACAATAATAGAGAGCATAAAAAAGGGTGTGCGACGTAATCTCATTGAGTACCCCCCTTACCTCACCAATTCGAACAGCCCAGTATCGCATTCCACTAAAGCACTTTTCATAGTCTGCGACGATGACGACGAATCGGATAAATGGCGAAAAATCAGTAACTGTGAGAAAAATGCGGACTGGGAGACTGCCGAACCGGGCTAATTGCTGGGTGATTGGGTACAACGAGTAAGGGCCTAAGATAGGTGACCGTTTCTCTGTGAACTCCCCACGTGAAGAAGGAGGGAGGGGAAGGAGACCGCGTCTGAGAAAAAACTTCCAAGGCTAAAAAAGGTTTGAGCGATTTTTTTCGCAGTCAACTATTCCAATCATGGCCGATAAGCCGTCAGGTAGGTGGAACTTCTACAAAGCTTCTTGGCAGCTGTACAGGAAGAGAAGGAAAACGAACTTGATCTCGAAGTCGTTCTTCACTCAGTCCAGCCGCCCTCATTCCTCTCGCTCTACAGGCTTGTTGTAAGTCAATTGTGCTCAACGCGT
>MU913429.1:0-22611 GCA_036418165.1 Cooperia oncophora | reverse complement strand
AGTTTATTCCAGAAGACTGAATATCTTTTGGAATAAACTTTTGGAGTTTCACATTGTTGTTACACAATCAGATAAAAAGACTGTGGCAAACCTAGAGAATGTAGTGGAAGTATGGTCCCTTATGTAAATCATGCGAGGAGACGAGGAGAAGATGTTCTTGCAGAGACAAAAGCACAACTACATGGAGAATTATAAGCCCGCTATTTTGCTGATAGAACTGGAAAGGTATGCTTTTGGACACAGTGGGAACAGTCCACCCTTATCAGCCAAATAAGTTCAGATCCTTCAAAAAGCTGAATTTCCTCCTTCTATGGAACATGAAAACGCTCACAAGGTGAAGACACTAGAGCATCAAAAGATTCGGTATTATGGCTGCACCCAGCTCATTCACCTTACCCAGCATCTTTCTAATTGTAAGGTTATTGAGACGTTATCTTAGAAACTGAGAACTCGATGATGAACTTCATCTCAGAAATGAGATAGGCGAATTCTTTCCGTCCTAGTTACCGTAGTTCCACAAGAGTGGAATCAAACTGCCACAAAAATGCAGCCATGGCTGAGTTAGTATTAACTCATTACATGAGGTAAAACTCAAGCAGACACACAAAAAAGGACTGCTAAAGCCTGAGAGCAACAGACCACAGCTAAAACTAATGCAATAGAGAGTTGAAATTAAAAGTACAAAACAACTCGTTATATGTAAGGGTAAAAGTATACACCCTTTTCGATTGCTGGTCACACATGATGTGTCTAACAACTTTCCTTTATATTTCATATGATTTATTCGGAATCTATTTCATTTATCAAAGTTATCGGAAACCCTTTTTCACGAGGACTATTCATAGCTCATGCGAAAGAGAAAGACATGGAATCGCTGATTACTGTCTACAATGGTCTACAAAGTAGCACAAGATCCTTGTAGAACGGCAGTTCGCAATGTGTTAAAGACCCATCACGTCTACCTATGGTTGATCCTCCCTTCACTGCAAGTATGGCTTTTCCGTCACATGGCTAGAAATAAAGCTCGAAGGTTTTGTGTGAGTGTTCCTCATGTTTCCTCTCGCCATTTGTTGGCAACAAGCGGGCCACATGCACACAGTATGTACACTCCTTATCCCTGAGCCAGAGTAGGCGTGGCATTTGAACATGGCACGGAACTGGTTACTCGTGGAATATTCCAGTCTGGGACAACTGTCATTGTTCTGTGTTGGACAGAGACACGACAACAATTGTGTCAAGATGAAAATATCTCACCAGAAGCATAGACCTTCAGGTTGAGTATTGGGTAGGCATGCAGCCACGCCTACCCAATCTCAGGGATTTCGTGTAAACATCATAGACCAGGCACCAAACAGTATTTAGCTATACGCTGTACATGACTTCCTTTCTCACCCACCGCTAAAACCCCATTTTTCCATACAATTCGGCTTGACAGCGGGCCGGCTCAGCTGCTGGACCGGTCACCATCTGTCTATTCCTCGCTTGTGCATGCTGGCAAATATGTATCTACTGTCAGTGGATATTGCCACTCGGCACACGGAATGCAAACTGCTACGTTTATAGAACCGTACAGTGTGTGTCTTCCAATCGAATGAGATCAAGAGCATGTCGGAATTCGCGTATCAAAGCAGTCAACTGCTGCTGCTGCGTAGCCCCGTGGACTGTCGAAATGGAAGAATGGGAGAATAAAAAAAAACGTACGTGCTGATTGATGACTTCCCCACTTCCAAAATAGGTCTTTATCAATTTTCCGATTCTTTTTGTTTCTACGTGTGTATCAACAAGACTCTTCAGTGAAATCATTCATTAAAGGTCTACAAGGAAGTGTTCCACCTTACGTTCCTTGTCAGCACAATCGAAAAGAAAAAACATCACCATTCACAACCGTTAGGGAGTTGTCGCGAATATTAAAACTGTGGACAAGCTGTTTTGTAAATCGCGGAAGATAAAACGGGGCTAGAGCGTGTATTGAGTTTTCACTGACAAGCTAACTGAGAACAATAATATGACACTCGATCACGGCACAACCTTACAGTGAGGAGCATTCGTGCCAAATAAATCCCGAATCTCCTTTTCAGGCAGGACCCCCCTAAGTCATCTCCATCCTACCTATTTCTAATCTTTCCCAACTTCGTACCACTTTTATGGTTTTTCCAAAAACCTTTTTCTCCCCAGAAAACTGCCGTTGACCAAGAGCGATGGGGGAGGGGGCGAGGAGAGATGGGTATACAGCACCGTAGTGCACTTGAGGCAGCAAAAACGGAGAAAAGCCAGCAACAGCGAGAAAATTTTTTTTAAAGGCAGTACCACCCCTCCCCCCGGCGACCAAATAGGATCCGCTCGCTGGGGATCCCTAACATACGACGTGCCCTGCACTAATTCAGGCAGAAACACCGAAGCGCTAACAGAGAAACTTGTGAAAATGTAAAGGGTGGGGTGCGATTCATTTCAAGGTGATAAATACGTTGGCAGTAAATGTAAAAGCGCTACTATACAACGCATGAGCAAAACGCAAAACGGATGAGCAATAAATTCATTGAGAGGGGCATTCAAATTCACTCCAAGGTAAGGCAGAACCAAAAATCCTATAACGGAAAGAAGGGCTATCGCTTACGCCTCAAAGGAGGAAGGAGCTCCAGAATGGGGCCAACAAAAACAACTTGGTATGTAGTTCTGTTCAAATGATGTCCCTTCCTCCAAGGTTTACTAACGTCGGGAAATTAAATATTACTCTGAGGAGTGGCTTGATTTTGTCGGCTTGTTCACATATAACGGGAATTTTGGAACTGTTGTTGATCCTGTTTGTTATGGGCGATGGTCCCCCCGATAAGACGTTTATAAGCGTTAAGCGGCGTTCAAAGAATGCGAAGAAGGGAGTTAGGTAATAATTTGGTTGTGCAAGAAGGGCTACATCAGGAAAGGAGACATGCAGAGAAGTAACAGGGGCCAGAAACAGACTGAACGTGATGAAAATGGCGATTGGAGTGGGAATGCGCGTGACGGGTAGACGAAGTAATGTTAAGACAGAAATGAACAAAGGCATTGGGAAAAAGTTACGAGAACGATCGGCTTCGGCCGGGCATCTCGACTGGTTCGGACATGAAATACGCTGAAAAAGTCACGAGCTACGTTCATTCTGTCACGTATTGATCAACCGATTTTTGATTTTCTCCACCGAGGAACCTGTTTCAACAACGGCGAACATGTTAAGTGCACGAGTAATCTCGTCCGAATTCTCCTTAAGTCGAAGTCAATGTACTACGTGCCCACCCGTGCACTGTCAGTCATCGAGGGCAATTTACACTACATATTCTCGAATCTCACCCGTAAACTGAGAAATATCTAATTTTTCACCCTATTGATCAAAGGCATCACGACAAACAGATAATCCTGATCAGTGCTTTACTCCTCCATATGACTCCTTCATAGAGTGCACAAAAAATGGGAAATGTTTGCATGAATGGACACCGAGTCCTGGGTTGCGCCAGAAATAAGGAACAAAGGGCAGTACGGCTTGGTGGGGGCACCATGTGGTACTCAGTAATTTTTGAAGCCTTGCAAACTCCTGTGACCACGACGGCCCACTTACACCATTTTGCTGTTTCACAGCAGTTTAAAGGGTCCAAAGGATCGAGTCGTGCCGAACTCTCAAAAGGACCTAGCAGAAGTGCTCAATGCCCACCCTCTTCTGAGCCGAACAGCGCACCTGAGTTTTATTTGATAGCCTTCAATGATACTGCAGTAGCGAGCCACTTTCTCCGCTCAACAATTGCATGGGAGCGGGGCTGTAGAGTAGGTGTAGCCGAGCTGCGACTCCATACTCCGCCCGCGTTGGGCTCGAGGCTCAGCACTCGCGTCGAGGTCCCGCAACGAAGCACCTACTCAGCGAAAGAGATCAACCAGAAGTGAGAGGACGCAGACGAATGGGGCGACTGGCTATTGTTATGCGTTGCGGCTCTCGTGTGGCAGCGCGGTACTGAGATGGTCGGGTGTCAGTGCCCTCCAGCCCCGTGTCCATGCACCTTTAAGCTGGGAGTGACACGCTACTGCAGCTGCGGGCTCATACCCACAACGGCAAGGACCAGGATTCCTGGAAATAGTGTACAACTTGCCTTTGAACCGTCAAACTGATAGGGTGAACACTTTGCTTGGCAAGGTGACCCAGTTCGTATCAAAGATTCAACTCCAACGTTGTGGCTCAAAGGTGATATTCATCATATACAAGCCGTTAATACCCATAGCAACTCCATGTACCAAGTGCCCCCTCCCCCTTCTCAGCAGTGAATGCCACTGTGTTCAGCCGAGCTGAGCCTCTTCGATTCTCTCCTGTCAGGCAAAAACGGAGAACCGTAATTGGGGCGGCGTTTCTTTATTGTTAATTCAGTTAGCAACTATAAAGCAACTATAACTACAACTATTTAGTGTTGATGTTTAGCTATCCAATGTGATAGGCAGAAGGCACTCTCTGCGACCCCTTATGATGATCGGAGTCATTTAAGGGAAAGGCAGTGTGGACCACAATGGACTACCTTGCACGAGCTCAGCCTTAGAAAGTTGTGATTGTGGTGTAAGGGCGTTAGTACACAAGGTTGCACAAGTTGCTCCGCCTCTGTTGCTATCTGTCGCAGCTATCGTGTTCCCTGTTTGCATAGTATCTCTTGTCTAGCCTCTCACTTTAAATCAGCAGCAATTTTTGGCCTCTTGCAAGGGACGAGGAATGCCCAGTTTAGGGCTCTCTCGACAGTTTCCTCTGGCTTTCGTGAAGGGCACGAACTAGCACACGCACTTCTGCTTCCCACTCCCGCTACCTAGTAATTTTTAAGCGGCTTTAGCAATGTGGCTTTGCATTAGTCTTTCACCACCAGCAGTTCCACTTGAATGCTGATGTGATGGGCTCTGATCTATAGAATGAACAGGAACCCTTTGCAAATGCAAAAACAGAAAAAATGTCGAGGAACTAAAGCTGTCGCCGTTCGATCTCTTTTTCAGAATGTGGTATGCATACCAGTGCCATTTAGAATTATAGTGACTTTTTAGCTTCTTTAAATTCTATTAACTGAATTCTAGTAAGACATACCGCCAATAAACATGTTAAAATTATAATGTTTATACAACTTTAAAATAATTGTATTTAATAAAGGAACACCAAAAGGATTCTCTAAATGCAGCCCCATTGGAGATCATATTCAAATCTGATTCACCATGTATGAGCTTCTATAGGATGCTAGAAAACGTTTCGCATAGGCGGAACGTGCCCTGAACGACATCTCTTTGTAGCGAAAAAGGAGACATGTTGCTGACGGAGGGGTGCATGGTCACGCCTTGGCTAGCTCGCGTACGAGCGGATTCGGGACTTGAACCGGAAACTTCGTGGCAAGTGGTGGGTGACATTCGCCCCTACATTACCCCAGCCCAGAGTTAGAAACTGAGCTAAACACAATAAAGAGAGCTGGAAACGGGAAGTGAAAATTACAGCAATAAGTCAAACAGTTACGGAATAATGGATACTTCAAATACAGGTGCGGGGTCTATGAAGAATATACCGAAGAAAGGTCATGAAGTAGTTCAACTGAATCATTTTCGAGAAAACTGTTGCGAACGTAAGGCATGAAGGTAATTTGGCAAAGAAATATGTGTAAAACATCGACCATAAAACTCTCAACGAAATTCATGAATTGAAAACAATACCGGTAACTGTCAGGAACATCAGCAGGATAATTTGAAATCAGACAGGCATAATTGCATGTTGAATGGGATAACAAGCGTCCAATTTTATTCGCGCAAATTACACAGGAACACGCGGATACGGTAGGGAGCAAATCGTCACGTAGGACGAAAAATTGTTGTTTGTGTGATAGCACCGCCGGACCACGAATTGAGCAGTCAATATTTGCCCTCAATGGGCAATTTGGATCCTCTCGGGCCATTGACATGTTATCGATACTGTTGTCAACGACATGGATATTTCAAGATAATACTTGATTTTAGAATAAGGCAGGCAATAAAATAAGCGGGTGTAAGTGCAAAACTGAAAACAGCAGCCGGTAGAACGGTCACATCAAAAGACTGGCGCCTAACCCCCTCATCACGTGCGGGTTGACAACATAATTTTCTATGTCACAAGTACTGTAGCCGAAGGTGTAAAGAAACGTACGCACGCATAAATCCGTACATACAGGGGGGGGGCAAAAAAAAGTCATTCCGGCCGAGTCACATATGAGCGAAGTTTTCGCAGCCCAGACAGAGGAAGTGGATATGAGTACCAGGGCGGAAGATACCCAAGATCTTCCTCTATAAGCAGGAGCCGGCTGCCGCCATTCACCTTCATGTACACCAAAATATGAAGTCATCTCCAGTCGCGGCCTGAGTGGAGAACGCCTTTGGAATTCACGTGGCCTCCAAACAGCTGCGGAACTTCTTGAATGGAATCACCCATGGATAGCTACCTGGAGACCAGTACTCTTGATCTGCAAGACCTCAAACATCGAGCAGCTCCGGCAACGTCGCTACGGTCCAGGACATCATCTTCACCCCATTCACCAAGGCGCGGGTTGATGGTGTGGACCGGCCGTACCTGGAATGGATGAACCGATATTTTCTTCGTGGGCCCCAGACTGAGGGTGTGCGCTGGTGGCTACATCGAGCAACTCGAGGAGAATATCCCATCTTCATGTCGTCGCCCGTACCTTCTTGGAAACTTTGTACTGCTACAGGATTGGGTGACAACACATTTAATCGAAGGGCGTTGGAAAAACTTTCGCCTACTTGGAATGGAAGAACGTTGAGTACCTGGAAAAGATGGAGTATTTAAGCGGGGGTCCTGAACTAAACCCCCTCAATTACTCGGTTCGGGCGGAGCTCAACAGGGTGGTCTACAGTGGCGGAGAAATCAACGATCTCGCTCAACTCCGGTACCCACTCACTTTCGCGCGGCCGAATCTCTCGATGGCGCTCCTCCAGAAGGCTGTGGCGGAGTATCATTATAGTATTTAATGTGCTCTTTAATATGGTAGTAAAAATGTCCGATAAAAATTTAATAAAGTGTAACTTATAGCGCCTTGAAAGTCATGGAGGCAAAATGACTTTTTTTTTGCCCCCCCCCCTGTAGTCTGGTTCGCTGCGAATGATCGGGCGTCTTCGCGCGCCTGCGTTGCCAACCGCCATCTCAGGGCACCTGTCAACCGGGAAGCCTCTCTGCTCTTCTCTTCTCTTTCCTTTTTTATCCTCCTTCCTTCTTTTTCTTCCTTCCTTCTCTGATCCCTCCTCCTTTACCTTCTCCCTTCAACTACTGGACTGGTAGATGCCTCGAGAAAATACCCTGGACCCTCGCAGCGAGAGCACTTCTGGTTGACAAGTGCCCCGTAACCCCTTTTTTCATTCGGCAAGCGACAGGATTAATCATCTCGTTCGTATCAATCTTTTTCACTAGTCCATGTCACTTACCATCTCAAAGAACTGGTGGATAATGATTTTGGTTGTGTGGAAAACGCAGAGGCGCGGAAACGCCCTATCATCTGCAGCGAACCAGACTGTACGTGGTGGAGTGTGGTATTAGAAATGTCGGCTTTCAAAAGGACATAATGAGCACTCACAATGAAATTGCTCTTATTTTAATCTTTGCTTGATGTTTGGTTCTCAGAATACTTGCCAGCTATTGCCATCATTGGAGGAGCTAATTTAAACGAGAGGTAATCTCTAGCTAGGTCCAGTTCACCGTGGTTAATAATTACTTTACTAAGATCGGAAAGCTCTTTTAGCGACTTGTAAAGACACATTGCTCGCTTGTAATTTCTGGGATGTGAGGTCTAAATGCAGATTCATAGATGCTAAGTGAGAAATTACTGGACAAAACCGTTTGAGGCACACTACATAGGACTAGAATTAGACGGATATTAGACAGAAATGAGTTATTGCAGAGGTGGAGAGACCAAAGACAAACGGTGAGAGAACAGGCGAATAAGCAGGCAGACAAGAGAGATGACAAGGTGATAAATATAAGACCGTTTGCAGATCTCGTCCCCAAATAGTTGAGACACATACTACGAATAAGTTTCCTAAGGCTTATGACCCCTTCGTCGCTCTCTATAGGAACTGAATTGAGAAAACCCTGAGATTGACCAGATCACCTACGGAAGGAAGGATTCCACTCCAGACAATCGCTTTGAGTGTCTTTGATGCCGCGCTGTACGATTGCTTCGATATTTGCGTTGTCCCTGGTATAAAAACTCACTTTCACAGTGAAATAGGTCATGCCGATTTCGTCGTGTAAAAAGGCGCCAAAAGGACTCGAGAAAGAGCTGAGAAACAGGGTGGTGTGCAATCCTAGTACATAGGTTCCGACCTACGAATTCCCGAATTCGTCCTGCGACAAGGTGTGATTCGCCTTTTGTGTTGACTGCACACAGTACGCGAAAATTTATGACACCCTCGTCACAAAAGGTTTCTTCTTATCTCGAATTCATCGAACGGGTTAGTGTAAGTAAGGTACACTGCGAGATAAATATCAGTCTCATTATAGCACATTGTCGGGTTGTTCATTCATGGAAAACCTTAAAGGCAGCTCCCCCATTCATTTGATGTTCCCGCGCCCTCTCTGGCCGCGCTCTCTCTGGACTATCAAGGCCATATAAGGATTGCATGTCAGGTTGTACTAGTTTTGCTATACCGAATATAGGAAAGAGAAATAGGGCCGTGTTGCTACGAAGAGTCAGGTCACCCGCCGCGCCCCCGCCCCCCCCGCCCGGCGAGCAGCACGGTCCCTATATAGGGCATTTCCAGTGAATTTGTTCTTGTTTTTTTTCTCTCACTACTGGGTCTCGTAGTTATATTAGCCTTCTATAACACATTAATTCCTGGAGGCGGGCAGCCAAAGCAGTTATGGCAGCCAGGTGGGCGGGGCGGCATCCTCTTCACAAGCGGGTGGCGCCATCCTCTCGTATTTTTGAGCTGCGAAATTAGTACATCCTCCACCCTTGTCGACAAAGCTACGATATCTAAGGAGGACGTGGGAACATCAAATGAACGCGGGCGCTGCCTTTAAGGCTGCGTTTATACTTTGCGGCAGCAGCGTAGCGTAGCGCTTCCAGCGTACGCCAGCGGCAGTGCCGGGGAGAGGATGCATATCGATCTAGCGTTCCCAGCGTCACCAGCGTAACGCTAGCGTACGCTAGCGTTACGCCAGCGTTTCTCCAGCGTTTCACCAGCGTTTTGCTAGCGTTTGCAGCGGCAGGGGAGTAGAGACTATGGGAGAGCTGGAGGGTACAAAACACATCGATTGCGCGTCTCTACGGCCACATAGTCTCTACTCCCCTGCCGCTGCAAACGCCAGCAAAACGCTGGTGAAACGCTGGCGAAAACGCTGGTGACGCTGGGAACGCTAGATCGATATGCATCCTCTCCCCGGCACTGCCGCTGGCGTACGCTGGAAGCGCTACGCTACGCTGCCGCAAAGTATAAACGCAGCCTAAGTGAAACTATACGTGATACGATGGGAACTTGTACAACATCAGGAGTGCAAACGGTCTCATTTGTGGCATTATTGACGGCTTTCTTGCTTTTTTGACAAGACGCGGATTGCGTCTATAGACAAACTGATTGGCATAATACCCATCACTGTGCCGTCATCCCCGTGCGTGCCTTTACCTATCGGATAGTGAACGTGTGCCTTTAAAGGAAGTGAGACGATGGCGGAGGGCGGGCGGTTACTTCCAACGCCACTGGTGGAAAGGTTGCTCGGCGTTTGGCCGCCTCCAGCTAACCTTTCCACCAATGATGTTGGCGGCGACCGCCCGTCCCATCCATCGTGCCCACTGCCTTTAGGTACAGTTCTCCGCTTGAAGGGTAATTTTTGAGGATTTGTTGCCAAAAGTTATGCAAGACGGCG
This sequence comes from Cooperia oncophora, assembly GCA_036418165.1. Classification (NCBI taxonomy): domain Eukaryota; kingdom Metazoa; phylum Nematoda; class Chromadorea; order Rhabditida; family Trichostrongylidae; genus Cooperia; species Cooperia oncophora. Next base: position 12,728 of record MU913429.1, on the reverse strand, counting down.
TTTTTCATAGAAAAAATGGAAGCAGTTAAACGAAACACCACCGTCAACCCACTAAGAAGTATACTGATGAATGTTAAAATGCTGGTACCCAGTAACTCTTCAGCTGCGGGTAATAACTATTTTTGCGACAAAATTGCAAAGAACCAATACTATTTCGGTTCGATACTAGTACGGACGACATTTCAAACCATCTCACCTTATTTGTGAAATTTCCAAGTTGATATTGCAGGAGAAATGCGTCAACTTTTCGGCGCTTAATATTTCATCACGACCTAACCTCTTCATGATCCGCCTAATAATGCTCTCGCTGATTCCAGCGACCGAAGCAAGTGGCAAGACCGCTAGATGGTTAGAAGCTGGTTACTTTCCGTTATTTAAACTTGAGCCTAGTGCAGGTGTCATCGAGACTCAATGATCTCGCACGTCTACCTATCTCTCGTTCCTCGTCGCCTGACCTGTCGTCTACGGGCTCACTGTTTTGCTTTGCTCTACGCTCATGCCATAATGCTTTTGTTATTGCGTTTTCCATATTTCCATCCAGTTTCTCTTCCCAGGTTACTGAGTCAATAAGCACCTTTTTAGTCATAGTTCCGTTCCCCAATGCTTTCAACTAACTAGTGTCGTTGAAGATCGCACATACGAAGGAAAAAATCAAAAAAATTATATTGAGAATGAAACATTGAGGGAGAAAAAGAATGTGCAGTATTCAAGATAATTGCCTTAACATTCATCTGCATGAGGCGGTGAGAGGCAATTTTCGACTGCTAGCGTTGCCCTCCGCTCTTGTACTCTGACTCTTGTACGGTGCAGAGCCCAAACAAGTTGTAACAAAGGGCCGTTCCATGGATGCTAAATTCATGCATCAGTCCTTCCACTCAGTCGTAAAACCCTGGTAAACCAACACCTAAGGGCATATATACTCGAAATCCCTGAGATATGGTAGGCGTGGCTGCGTACTTCAACTAAACGTGACAGTGGCTGCCCTCTTGGAGATACTTTGTTCTGACACAATTATAGTGGTGTCTCTATCCTACACAGAACAAGATGGCAGTCGTCTCAAACTGAAATATCCTACGAGCAACCCCTACAGTATAATCGGATACGGTGACTGAAGCTCGCACGCAGTAGGCATCCATGAACGTAGCCATAGATGCGCTTTGACTTATGAATAGGGAAAAGCTGACAATGTAGTGCAAAAGGCTTTAATTAAGGCCTCGGGATTGGATAAATATTCAGAGAAGCTGGACCCCGTGTCCAGGGGAGAAGCCAGAGAGAAATGATGAAAGATAGGAAGATGAGCGAAGACGAACACGGTCCCACACAGAAACGAGCGCAACACCGTCCATGTCTTTTTAATTGCCCAAAGACATTCCCAATGACGGCCACGGCCTCCTTCCCTTTTTTCCTTCATTCCTTTCCCGTTTCCTCTTCCTTGTTTTGTTCTCTTCAAATGATTGGCCAGAAAATGTGATGAGAAAATATTTACGGAGCCCTTGAAGCGAGAGAGCATCTTGGCAGAACCATGTAGCCTTAGTCGTTGACAAATATCCTGAGACTCCTAGGACCGCTAAGGTGGGACAATCTGAGAGTTCGCGGAACAGATTTGAGCAAGTACATGGTACCTACAGTTCGCCAAAATGTTTCCGAACGCTCAGCGGCATTTCATGGGTTGAAGGCACTGGTTTCTCGACGTCTGGACTACTAGCACATAGTGTTCATTCAAGAAAGTTTCAGAGTAGAAACAATTGTAAGAACCATCGCGATAGGTTGGCAACAGCATTTTCACATAAGGTGATTTTTGGAACAGTTCTGTCACTGAAACTGTCTCGACTTCTTATTCTTATTTTTTACACTGCTTGCCAGAAGAAAATTCTCTTTTGCGAAAGGTCATCAGCACTGAACTTAAATATAATGCGTTTCATTGATGAAATCTCGTGACAGAATCGATCCAAGGAAACTCGATTCTAACGTACGAATGCTCGAGAATGATCATCCATCATCTTCACGTGCTTGACTATAAAAAGAACGATAAGGCAGCGATTCACTGCATCGAGAAACTAGTAGGAATGTTCAAAGATCGATCATGACCCTGCCACTCCATAAAACATCGTCGTCAATTGGAGCAGTCATCGGCGTGAAGTGTTTTTGACGAATGGAACGTGTGATGAGGGGGTTATTTATTGGGATTGGAACGGTTGTCGGCAACCGTCTATAAAATTGCCGATAAGTAGCATGCGACGGCATGATGTTGATCTGTGTTCAACAGTACCAAAGTTGTTACTCTTCAGATTGTCGTGGGAGCGATGGCATAAGACCATAATCAGAGAACAAAGGAGTGCCGAGGTCAAGGAATAGTCCGTTTTGTAGGAAGGATAGAAGGAATTTCAAGTGCAATATGTTCTACCCCATTTTCGCAACGGTGCAGCATCGTTGGGAGATCCATCCGGCATCACACTTGGTCGTTGGATATAGGGGTGTATCAGCAGGGTACAGCGTCGTAATTTGTGAGGTGGTGGTGTAGGAACCCCTCCAGAGAGGGTGCCAGTATGACTCCCCACACCTACCTACTAATTCCCTTCATTTTCCAGTTTCTTTCCACCCAAAAACCTTCTTAATTTTTCCTCAAAATTTTGCTGTGTCGAGCGGGGGGGGGGAAGTGGGGGAAGGGGTATGCACAGGAAATAGGAAAAATTAAGCAAAGTAAGCAAAAAGTCAACAACCGAAAAATCAACGCGACAAACTTCTCTTAAAACCACATAGGACCTCCCCCCACTCTCCCAACGACCAAACGACCAAATATGACCCCCCCCCTTCCCAGAGAAAAAATGCGACCCTCCCATGTGTTCCACACAACGATGCTGAACCCTGATATTAAGTCTAGAAGTCGTTTCGGGTCTGGACAGGGATTTTTTTTGAGCAGGCAAGAGAAGTTTCTCCGGTTCCTCAGTTTCCCATAAATATCCTACCCTAACCATAAGTAAGTGGCTCAGCCTAAGTGCAACTGCAATTTTCGTCAGCTAAAACCAGTAGATGTTTTCTGAGGACCTGGAAAAATTTCTGGAAAACTAGGAAATTGGTAGGGAGATGGCGAAATTCGGGAAGATTTTCGGTATTGTGAGAGTAAAGTGTTGTACCGAAGGGAGAAATTTGGAGAAATTGGTCGTCATTTTTTCGCATCCTGATTCTGTCCCGTGCCTCTAGTCGCTTTAAAAGCTCTTCAAAGGTGGAGGTATTTACTACCAAACACTGAAGAAGTTTGTTTACTCCACAGAAGTGCTTGAAGGAACTTTAAGTTTATCGCTTGTCCGGACACCGCGCAACATGGGAAGGAACTTAAAGAGATAAAGACAGTTCTGCCCACCCGTTGAAAATTGGTATGCAAAGATCGAAGTACATGGAATAATCAGGAAAAATACTGCAAAAGTTCCACCCGGTACGGTAGTAAAGCGGGAAGTGAACGCAAGCGTTATAGATGTGTTCGAAGAGTTATTTAATGTATTGGCAAGGAAATCGTAGGGATGCCTCAAGGACTCCTGCTGCACCTCGCCTAACCATAGCCAACCGCGCTTCTCTCTAATCTGTGGTTGTACTGTACCAGTGAATGTGTGATTCGCAGCGGGACCTCAGTATTGCTGCAAGTGCCGCACACTGAGCGTAGCAAATAGGATTACGGAGTCAGCGTGCGTATATCACTCCCTCCAGCTCGCTCCCAAGCCCTTTTCAGAGGGGAAAGTGGCACGCTACTGCACCCGCAGACCCATCCACCTAGTTTATAAGGGACCGCTCTAAGGGAGGTGAGTATGCAGTTTAAACCACTTTTACTTTGAAGTTACAATGTGGCTAGATCGGTATCACAAACAAGTTCCATTGATTACATTTTACACTTTTACATAGATTACAACGAAGTTGCATAAACCACTGAATGAAGCTTCCACACAGTAAGTAGAGGAAAGGCTCTCGCGGTATACTATCAGAACTTTCTTCACGGAGGCCGTACTCCAACAGGTGAAGGGTAGAAATTTTTCTATTTCTGACTTCACCTTTACTCTAACTCTACTCGAACAATTCATTGAAAGCTGATTTCATTAGTGCAAAGAGGAAGAAAAAGAAGAAAGGGGAAACGGTGACTACAAACAACGATAAAACCGCAGTAACTGCCTCGTGACAGCTAACGGAGGCAAGCGGTCACGACCAAGTTTCTTTTTTGGCAATCTCATTCCGAGTAGATAATCAATCAGCGGTGAATTCGAGGAGGAGAAACAATTCCTTTCCCATAAAGTTCTTGTTTTGCAAAAACATCAACTCGAAACGGCGTGGTTACTAAGATATTTATAGTTACGAAGGGGAGCGTTGCAGTTTCTGATCGCTGAGCTCAATGTTATGATAGCCACGTAAGTCGTTGAAAATACAAGGAAAAAGACAGTCTGCTCATGAAGTGGTTCATCAAAGTTTAACTCGTACAGGGAGGGAAGCTACATAAGAAGCCGTTGATGTAATGCTCGTAATGTTTCTAAGACGGTTATTTATAAGCACGAGTGAGTACTCCACTCCAGCCCTCATGGTCACGACAAGGTGAAGACATTCGTCATCGTAGTCGAACTCAACACTGCCTGCAGTAATCGCGTCAGCATGAAGTAGACTCGTAATTTCCACTGTTTAGTCGCAAACGCTTGGATTCCTAGAGGAGTATCGTCATAATGGCGGGAGAGATCAACCGTTCAGCTTTTCCCTGAGCAAGGGGGCTTTTTTTTATTAGCCGCCCCTATGGTACACTCATATCCCTGAAAACGGGAGCAGAGGACGGCGGCGTGGCTTGGAACAGCCACAGCAGATTTCTCACCATACTGTGAGGACTCAGGATAGTATCATTGTTGGTACAAGGCCACCCTGGCTGCGCTCCCAACCGCGCTGCGCAAATGGATAGCCTTTTGCAGGGATCATGGTTGTAGTTAATAGTGGAAGGGAATGAAGCTGGTCTCACAAGATCAGCAAGAGACTGAAGTCGGAAAAGTTTGAAGTGTGTCATGTGGAAAGCGCAAATATTTAAGTAAGACGAAGTCTACGTGTGCCTGGAAAAAGTAGCGACTCAGGTCAACGTGGCTGAAGTCGATCGACTACGTCAGGTGTCGCGGCTTTTCGAATACGATCTGACCTATATAATGAACTGCGGGGCCAGCCAATAATTAAGTTACTGTTCTGGTCCTCCCGGTCAAGGTTGGCATAGAATTGCCAATCCCGGAGGGATGGAAGGCCTCGCTGGCAGAAGGGACAGCTAATCCTCGATTTGACCCTGGATCGTGCGCGTTATAAGCGCAATCATTTCCTATTGCACCACGCATCCACTTGCCATTGCACCTATCATCACCATCGCTCTACTGTCAGTGTCCACGGCTTGTCGCTCAGACTGAATTTGGGGTCCGGCTGATGTTGAAGAGCGGAGAATTGTAGGTGGAATGTCAGCCATCTCGTCGTCACCAATAACACCGTCGTGACACCGATCTTTCGCATCCGCTGTTCAACTTGGGAGGGGCATTATGCACTTTCGCTAGTTCCCTCTACCAGTTCCTGGTAAATTACACGTGGCAGCTTCGTGAGACCTGGTTTCTTATAAAATGTTAACGAAGCTCTCGCTGTCGTATAGTGAATAGAAATCTGTAGCTATCCACAAGAGAGATCAATCGGAACCAGAAAAATGTCCAAGCGCGAGCCGAAACACGGCCCAGATAGCTGTTCCAAACCGTACATCAGGTGTGAGAGCTAGGGTGTGGCAAGCAAATTGGGAGCGCCATTGTGAAACCATGTTAATCGTGCGACTTTACAACCACCGCCACTCTCCCTCAGTGTCGTCGTACACTCCGACCGTACTGGCATCCATAGATCGGGTGGTGATAAGGGGTTGGCATCGCAAAGGAAACTGAAACGACTGGCAATGTAATCGTATGGGGTTTCGTAGAGAACCGGTTAATTCCGCCCATGAGAAGGAAAATCAAGCGCATGTGACCTTTAAGAAGGTTAACAAAGGTAAGAAGAAGCTGCGGAAAAAGTGAACGAGACTGGACTCTAATTGGTTGGTCACGCGCTCATGCGAATTTGACATCACACTAGTTATTCGAGTTCATCAGTTTCCTAGCCCTACAGCTAAAAAGAACCCTCACCATGTTGACAAACATCAACTATAAATACCTTTAAAAATGTATCACCCATATATATATATAATTCGCTCTGTCTCTTTGTTTGTTTGTTTGTAAGTTTGTTTTTTGTAAGTTTGTTTGTTTGTAAGTTTGTTTGTTTGTTTGTAAGTTTGTCTGTCCGGAAATTCGGTTCGACCTGAAGAACGACTTGGAGAGGTCCAGTCAAGGTGGGGATAGGTAGGGCATGGGACAAGAAATAAAAAGCACACTTGACCTATGGCAAGCCCCGCCCACAGTGGGCGGGGCACTCGCCGAAAGTTTGGGGTTCCGCAGAAAAATGTTCATAATTCGCTTCCGGAGCAGCTTAAAGATGGGGAAAAAGGGACTAAGGTTAGTAAGGAGTCGCCAGACTAACTGTGGCAGGTACACCCTAAATGGGCGGGGCGTACTCAAGGTGGGCGGTGCTTCTCGCAAAATTCAGTAACCCGGTTCGCGAGAGTGTTTGGAAGTCGCAAAAACTCAGTGTAGAATGTAAATATCTGGCGAATATAGGGCACGCTCAAAGTGTGTTGAGACCCGCCCACAGTGGGCGGAGCTTGCCCTAAATCGCAGGGTATTCATTTTAAAAGTTTGTAGCTCGGTTCCAGAACACTCCACACCGGAAAAAAGTGGACTAAGGTCAGCAGAGGGTCGCCGGTGAGGATTGTGGGGCAAAAACATTGTGGGCGGAGCCTGCTCCGAGGTGGGCGGAGTCAGACGAAAATCTGTAAAATAGCTCAAGAGTACTTCAGACACCGGAAAAAAGTGGAGTACAGAACAAAAGGGGATATCAGTTGAATCTAGAAATATGTGAAAGAAAGCACGCGCGGCGAAGCGCGCGCCCGGCGCAGCCGGGCCGTATCAGAAGGAGCCGCGCCGGCGTCAGCCGGCGAGGCGACTGGTAATAAAATAAGGATAAAGTCTTCGCCGTTTCAATCCCTTTGTGGGATGCGGCACGCATTCTACTTCCATTCAGAATCGTAGTGGCTTACTGAATGCGATGTGGCCTATACAATGACTTGCGGTGGCCAGCCGATGTACAAGTCAGTGTTTTATCCTCCCAGACGAATCTGGTACCAATTCACCGTTCCCGGAGGGTATAAGGGTAACGTCTCAGGGCACATGTCAACCGGGAAAGCTTCTCCCCTCCTTCCTTTTTTCTCCCTCCTTCCTTCTTTTTCTTCCTTCCTTCTCTGATCCCTCCTCCTTTACCTTCCCCTTCAACTGCTGGACTGGTAGATGCCCCGTGAAATTAGCCCTGGACCCTCGCAGCGAGAGATCGTCTGGTTGACAGTTGCCCCCGTAACCCTTGGTTGGCCTGGTGCGGCTGATGTCGACCGGGATCTTGAACAACCTCTCAGGAGCAAGCCACGACTGCAGCATTTCGAGACGCAGCTAATACCTCCGCGAACTCGCACGTATAACGAAAATTCGTAAGGATTAATACGCTCAAACTTGAATTATGTGCGAAGTTTTAGAGTTTTCCTCTAACCAGGGAGGTCGTTCAGGACATGGCGCGCTTTTTGAAAACGGTTTTTTGCATTGTGTAGGGGCACGTTCATGGACTACCAAACTGACGTTCATTTTTCCTAAATGGCTCTTTGAATACCAAAAAAGGAGTGAAGAAAAATGTAAGGAAACGGGCTGGTTTTGAGCTTCTATGGGCTCCAAATCACTTCCAACTTTGACCAGTGGCTGAGTAGTGGGTCCTTATAAAGGCACTATAGGTATCGAGGAGGAAAGTAGTCGCGAATGGGGTCTTATTTGCGGCACGTGATTGACAGCGAACGCCTCTGGGCGGCTTGTCGGGATGGTTTCTTCAATGATGGGAGCGCGGTATTCAGCTACAACCGATCGGATGGCTAGGGTAGCGTGGAGCATTCCTTTCAATCGGACGGTATAAGGCGTGGGTGTTGGTGGTTCGACTCCCCTCGGCGTGCCAATTTTTGCATTTTTTTAGTTTCGCTACCCTCGCCTCCATAAATGTCTCTGCATGAGGATAACATGGATATTTGCCATTTATGGGCAAATTCTTACCTGTAGGATCCGCGACTCGGTATTATAACACTATTACAGTTTTCTCCTACAATTAGGCAAGGCTGCTGCCGAAAACTGATTTTTACGTGTAAGTAAGTGATGAGATTATCAATTTGGTACTTAATTTTAGCTGTGGTGCCATTTGACTCCGATTTGCATCCACATCACTCTCCTACGGAATTCACTATGGAAATCCATACAAGGGACGTTTCGCGCTATCCTGCCGTCAGATTGCGTCAGCGCCAGAAATACCCCTATAGGACGAAGATCGCTCAAAAAATTTTGCGACCTTTTTGCGGATAGTGGTGTAACGGATGGGTACACCGAGCCTCTCCACTGAAATCCTACTTTGCCTGCTATTCAAACCTTCCCATTAACTGATTAGTAAACATAAAACTGACAACAAGGATGCACCACTGGGAAAAGAAAAATCCAGACATCCCTCCAGGTGCATTTGGAATTTTGGAAACTTAAACGACTCTGTTCTGCGGCTGGAGGAGAATGACACCTTCGTCGGTGAGCACCCGCTAGGGGTCGACAAAGCCGATCCACACGTATGGTGTTCACGGTATTCACATGCAATCCAGAACTTCTAACGCATGGCATGGAAGGACCTTTGGTGCAGCGAATTTGCGATGCGGCTGCTCGGCGGCGCGCTACGTCATCTTTACGTCACCGCCCTTGGCAAGGTGTGGGACTTCGGTCATAATCGTCGACCAAATGGGCCGCCTTAACCAAAGACGGTCGGAAAAATTTTTTGAGCGATTCTTCGTCTATAGGGGTTATTGATGGTCCTGAACACGATTCTGACACTTATTTCTGGCGCTGACGCAATCTGACGGCAGGATAGCGCGAAACGTCCCTTGTATGGATTTCCATAGTGAATTCCGTAGGAGAGTGATGTGGATGCAAATCGGAGTCAAATGGCACCACAGCTAAAATTAAGTACCAAATTGATAATCTCATCACTTACTTACACGTAAAAATCAGTTTTCGGCAGCAGCCTTGCCTAATTGTAGGAGAAAACTGTAATAGTGTTATAATACCGAGTCGCGGATCCTACAGGTAAGAATTTGCCCATAAATGGCAAATATCCATGTTATCCTCATGCAGAGACATTTATGGAGGCGAGGGTAGCAAAACTAAAAAAAAATGCCAAAAACTGGCACGCCGAGGGGAGTTCGAACCATCAACACCCACCCTAACGGTTCCGATTGAGAATCCTCCACGCTATCCACTAGGCCATCCGATCGTTGTAGCTGAACACCGCTCCCATCATTGAAGAAACCATCCCGACAAGCCGCCCAGAGGCGTTCGCTGTCAATCACGTGCCGCAAATAAGACCCCATTCGCGACTACTTTCCTCCTCGATACCTATAGTGCCTTTATAAGGACCCACTACTCAGCCACTGGTCAAAGTTGGAAGTGATTTGGAGCCCATAGAAGCTCAAAACCAGCCCGTTTCCTTACATTTCTTCTTCACTCCTTTTTTGGTATTCAAAGAGCCATTTAGGAAAAATGAACGTCAGTTTGGTAGTCCATGAACGTTCCCCTACACAATTACAAAAAACCGTTTCAAAAAGCGCGCATGTCCGCTGAACGACCTCCCTGCCCTAAGTTCAATGCTCAAACATCACAAGTGTACCTTTTCTCCTTTGAATTTTCGCTCAGTACGGTGCGGCACAGTTCGGTTTTGAGGGGGAATCTTGTTGATTCCCATCGATTACTGCCGATGCTTCCAATATAAACCTGTGAATTCCTGTAATGCTGCGAGGAGATTCGTCTGCACCTGACAGGGGTCTGTAGGTCTTACGGATTCAAGGTAGTTTGACAGGGAACCAAGTTTGTTCCAACAGGAATGAGAAAAAGAATCTAGCACTGCTCCTCCACCTAAGCCGAATAGCGCGGGCTTTGCTTGTGTCTTCATTGCTTCGTTGTTGGGTTCGGCTGGGTTGGGCCCTTTCGTGGTTTTCACACAACTCATTACCGCTACTAAGCAGGCACCTGGCTATTCACTCATCATGAGGTTTATTCGCTATTCAGGTTAGGAGTTGTCGTGGGGGGTGGTATTTTGGAATCAGCTAGTGCTTGGTCGGTTGGGTCTTTTTCACTTTTTCCTGTTGTATTAGGTTGGCCCATAAGTAATGGCATTTTTCACACATGTTTTTATATGGAAAATGACAATTGTTTCCAATATCTACACTGTTTGATAGATAATTTTCGCACTATAAGATAGTATAATTGCCTTCTTACTATTTCTCGACTTGTGTCGATTTTTATTTCATTGAAAGGGAAATTCGGGTCGACTCAAAAGTGAGTTTTCGATCACTACTTTTTGAATTTTATCTCGGCTATCAATCCACCGAGAGGTCAGAATCTTGTGGTATATATGAAAAGGTGCGTCTAACGATAGCTTGAAATTGGTTTGAATGAACAAGAGGTGGATATTCGGAGCTTGAAAAAGGACATCGCGTGGGGGCCCTCTTGGGGATGGACTGCCTGCAGAACCTACCCACTTATTTTCGAACGTCTAACATCAACTGAGGGTGGTGGTTGATAATGATAAGGAAGCATTCTATGACCTCTAACGATCCCTCATTCTTTGGCATGATTCTCCTTAATAAGTAGTTTCGTAGCACTCGGAGCACTTAAATATACTGGAAAGAAAAACATGAAGAAAATTAAGAGGACTATCGTGTAGGGCAAGGAATTCTCTGCAAAACGGTATAAAACAAAACTTTCTCTTCTCCAGCGAGTTATTTCCGAGTGGGAAAAACGCCATTACTTATGAGCCGACCCAATACGGCGCTATACTGCTTCCGTACACCAGCTCGACTGCAATTTTTTTGGAGGAAAAGTAAGGTTTTTAGAGGAAAACTCCGGAAATGGGATAGGAAACCGAGAGAACTAAAAAGATATAGGATGAGAGAAGGGGTCGTACCTAAGGAGAATCTTTTGAAAACGCACACACCCTTGAGGGCAAATGGCACGATAAATCGACAAGGCATACAGGGTCGGTACGCCTAACACGACAGAATATTGTACCCCCAGGCGCTGCGTGGCGCCTGCTCCGACCAAGGGCACCGTCATAGCGCCTTTTATGAAGGACAACTTATACGATGGATATATGAAAACATAAGTGCAGCCTATCTATCAAAGCAGTTGTTGGCAAACGGTTCAAAAATGCTCGCTCGATACCGTGCAAAGCAAAGGTTTTTTCGCAGGTTTTCCGCCGTCTACCTTTACTTTTTCGTCAATTTCCCACTACAATATGGTGCTTAGCATCCATGTACTGTATTTGAGCAAGTGCCAAATTTAGTGCCTTATTTCTTTAACTGGAATTACATTTTATCACTACGTCATCTTTTCATCTGTACTTTACATGATCTTCACCATTCAACCAATAGACGGCGCGACTTAGTATGACCACTTTTTCAAAGTTTTTGCAGAGCATTGCTATTGTTCTAAACACGCAAGGCACTGTTTACAACTGTGAAAATGTGAAAGGAAAGGTAGGTGCGTGACCCTCTACGTGACTTTACTTTTTGAAGAAATTCCGATCTTTCGAAGCAGACGAAAACGGGTGTGGTTCTAAATAGAAGTGGTTGTTTATTAGAGAACAACCGACTCACAGGAGTGTATAGGTACAAAGTCAAATATTGTACTATTTGACTTTGTACCTGTATATTACTACATAATACTAGCAACTACGAATTAACACCTTATAAACCACGCTTCATCTAATAAACCGTTTCCGTGGATTTGTCACTTTGCATACGTGTTTCTCGATTTTTGGGATTCTATAGATTTGGCCAGAGTTTTTAGTTCTTTGGTGAAATATGTAAATAAGACCTTCTCTACATATGTCATATACAAGTCCACGAAAATCGTAAAGGCAGGCTTCGCTAGCAATAGCGAGCACCTTCCAAAGGCGTTCTTATTTCTGTAGCTGATCTAGGTAAGTCCAGCTCAGAAAAGAATGCCTTAGCAATTGGTGAACGGTGGAGGTTATTTTCTTCAATGAATCCTACAGTCCAAGTCTCTACAGTCCAAAGGGCTTGTGCCGGCGTAAAAAAAGCGTGTACTTCCTTTGGATATCATCGCACACTGCGAGATCGAACTAGGAGGACCATAACAGACAGAACGCAAACCTTTTGAGTCCTTTTCAAAGGAAGACAATTTTAATATGCTCAGCAGCTTAGTTTACCATAGCTTTTTTCCAGTTCAACAGTTTGATCTAGTTCCAGTGAAAATCGAGCACCAAAAGGTCTTCACAGGCACACTCTTAGCTTGAGCTTCACATCGCGTCCTGACCAACGTTCCTGAAGATTATACTCCTTATCCCTGAGACGGAGTAGGCGTGGCTTTTGAGCATGGCATAGGACGGGTTACTCGTGGCATACTTCAGTTTGGAACAACTGCTACCTTGTTCTGTGTTAGATGTAGTCATGATTTCGACTGCTTCAAAATGAAAATATCTCACGAAAACCTGGCCCCGCCATTTCAAAATCGAGTACGCAG
>MU913428.1:0-28812 GCA_036418165.1 Cooperia oncophora | reverse complement strand
TTAGGAAAGTGCCACGCTCAAGAATCCTATTTAATATTGTGACGGGATTTGAATGGACATTTGGCTCTTATGGTGGCTTGTCTCTGTCACAGTTATTTTCACACTTCTTTTTTGCTTCCTCGAAAAAATTGGACGAAAACAAAAACTGCTGAAAGCTTGAGATAACAAAATTGCAACGTTAAGCATCTCATATGTTCGAAGTCCCCCCCCCCCCCCAGATCTGTTTATCTCATTGTCAGTAGCATTTGGGAAAGACTTTTGGCATATGCAATGACGTGAGGGGGCAAACTGAGAAGTTGTGGCAGACTTCGGGGTTTTTATCCCCTGAAACCGGTACGGTATTCATCAGCTAACCCCTGAAGGATGAAAGCCTGGTTAGTGGGGATAGCGGTCGACCCTAGATTTTAATATATACTGAATAGTTCGCGTGGCAAGCGACACCTCACGTCCACTTCGTCACGTCCACCTTTGCAAGGTCTTCACCTCCTAGGAGAAAATATTGCTTTTTAGGTTCTTGTCGAAGTCCACAATAATATCTACTTGGGCAAGGTCTTGGAGCTATTCTGAGAAACTGTGAAAGTTCTTGGAAACTAGTTCCCTAGGCGCTAATTCTGTCAAAATTGAAGAGTGAATCCCAAAGTCTGTCTATCCTATTGGAACTTTAAAAAGGCCGATAACGTCAAATGTCAGAAGATCTTAAATGGTTCTCCCAATATTGGCTGCGAGTTTATGCACTCGTCAAACTTATTCGAAAGAAATGGGCAGCGATTCGTGGAACGACGAACTTGACATTCAAATATTCTGTTTCAAACAAGGGGCTGATCCAGTCAGTACCATTATTTTCAAAGAGCAGTCTACTACCCATGAGGCAATTTGTCAAACTTTGCTGTTATGAAATCCTTAGAGAGAAGAAACTAGACAATAGTAGGGCAATCTGTCACTTATTCGTTTCTATCTGGCATTTTTTTCAAAAGAGCCCTCCAAGGGCAGCCGTTCTCTGTTTTCTCCTCCATCGGCGGCAGCCTTTTATCATTTTCTGTGATACAGTATCATTCCTAATTTTTTTGTGATTATTTTTGAGGTGCATCTTCAGATCGTACTACGTAATTGACAGTTTTTATTTGTCATTTTATTTTATACAGTTGTTGTCATGTATTTTTAATGAAGGGATGAGGAATTAAAAAATCTTCCTGGGTCGATTCCCTTTTGGATACAATATGTAGGTTACTCCCCTTCGGAGTCCTAGTTTTACGTTATGGAAATAGACCTTCACAATGACTCATGGAGGGTTATACCATTTAAAAACTGGTGTCTTTGCCATTTCAGAGAGATCAGTTTGTCCTAGGTAGGTGAACGTGGAGGAGTAAATGTAGTCATTATACCTGAGGCGGAGAAGGCGTGGCATTTGAACATGGCATAGAACGGGTTACTCGTGGGATATTTCATTTTGAGACAACTGTCATCTTGTTCTGTGTTGGACAAAGACATGACCACAATTGTGTCAAAATGAAAATATTTCACCGAAACCGCAGGTCACCGCCACGTTACTTGCGGTACCCAGCCGCGCCTACCGCATCTCAGGGATTTCCAGTGTATCTGGGTGGGCCAGGATGGGAGCTGAACGGGGTCAGCCGACGTACAAGTCAGTGTTCTTTACATTGCATGCTCCCAGACAAATCTGGCACCAATTCGTCGTTCCCGCAGGGCAAGAAGGCTCGCTTCCCCTAGCGGAAGGTGTCCGGTATAGATCTCAGGACCGCAAGGAGAGTGCCACATGCCATTTACTAGCACCTCCATCTTCGATAAACCTTTTCATTAATATGTATTTGGACAGTAAAACTGGCGTCTGTGAAATGCTGGTTAAAAAAGAGTTTTGAATTCAATCACGAAAGGGCCAGTAGTCGAAGTCAAGTTCGATTCTTGCGGAGCTAGCCGAAAAGGTGGGAGTTTTTGCGCACTTTTAAAGTACTTGCAAAAAAAGAGGTCTGAGCACCTCTTGAATAAATTTGATTTCTAACGTTCTCCCGTGAAAGTCGGCCTGGTTCCGCGTGAAGCCTTTTTGTTTATAATCCCAGATCTGCGAAAGAAGGGAACCATCCAGCATTTCAGTATCTACGTCAAAAAAGTGGAGTGGTTTCAAGGGTCTCCTCTTTGCTGGTAGCAGTGCCAAGGAGCTGACCAGGGGAACTCAGTACATGAATACGCAGCAGAAATGCCAGTTTATTGAGACGCAAATATACAGTCCCAGATTCCATTCAATAAGTAGAAGGAGGAGTAATCCTGAGCGTGATGGAACTAACCACAATTTCTTCGTGTGAAGCACTTGCGGCCTGACATGAGCGGGGGCGCGCCTTATTACAAACTGGTCCGCCTTGGAGGAATAGAAAAGCTTTTTTGAAAACATTAACTTATAAGCACTTAAAACTTTTGCTCCTAACCTTCCTTACTGATGAGCAAGTAGGGAGGATACCATGTTGCCCTAGTTTCCGTCTAAGGACACGTGCGAAACGGAAACTAACTAGGCTACTTCCTCGAAATCAATAAATCTAAAAATTCAATATTGGAATCATACCACACTTTTATGCACTGATGTTTCATGATAATAAGTGAAAACAATTATATCACATCTGAATTTTTTCACAAGAAATAGAGAATTGAGCGGGGACGCGCGGCGCCGGATTCGAATCCCGGGTCGACACCCGCCCAGGGCAACTAAGCCTTCTACCCTCCGGGGATGGTAAATTGGTACCGGATGCGTCTGGGAGGATAAAACACTGACTTGTACATCGGCTGGCCACCGCAAGTCATTGTATAGGCCACATCGCATTCAATAAGCCACTACGATTCTGAATGGAAGTAGAATGGTGGCCGCATCCAAAAAGAGACTGATCAACGGCGAAGACTTTATCCTTTATCCTTCCGAGTAATTGTGAGGGCTGGCCACGTGCATTTCATGAAGTTTGGTGTACATCGATTTGTTTCTGTGCATCTGTTTTTAAAGTCTCTTGAGATTTAATTCCAAGAAGAGATTCACCGGTTTTTTCTGATGTCAACTTATGGTCACACTCTTAGTCACGCAATAGAGCGCTCCCTGGGAGCCCACGAAAACACAACACAGTACTCCATGGATCTTCCTCGTGAAACGCTTCCTTGTGGGTTACTTCAAAAAAAGTTGTTTGCATTTTCAAAAAAAACATACTCGACACTGGCCAATCCCTTTAGGACACTTCACATTTTTGACTTGGGCTTGGAAACTCATATACCAATCAACCAACATCTTATAGGGTGATGCATGTGTATGCCCTGCGCTGTAGCGGCTGCTTTCATACTTTTGCGGCAGCGTCCAAACAGCTTCAATAGTGTCACCAGATCCGTAGTGTCCCGACAGCACTAGCGACTTAAGAAAGTAGTAGGACATTGCAGAGACTACAAAATGAAGATGTATAAAGGCGGAGATTGCATCAAGATGCAGTTTCTGGAGTTCTCACTAGAGACACTCTCGAGCCGAAAATTCGAGAGCCACACCCTGTGATCGCGTCACGCCATACCGGATGGGCTATGGATGGATAGTCGTCCGTGAGAATGTGTTTTTGGAATGGAAAAATGATAATGGTAAACTCTGTCAACTGTTTTTTGTTAGGCATATTGCAACCTTTTGAGTTTCGAACCTCGCAGTTCGGCTTGGAGGGGCACTGCACTCTCGCTGGTTCCTTTTGCTAGTTCATGTTGATTAATTGGTCACACTTTAGTCAGACCTGTAATCTTCTGTGGAGCAGCGACATTGATCGAATAAGCCACTTTGGTCACAGGAATTTACAGGACGTCGCGAGTGGCTAGCTACAGGCTCGCTGTAATATAATTCGATGCCCCAACGAACCGAATTGCGCTGAACTTTTCAGAACACCATTTGAGGGAGGATCTTGGCTCTCACAGAAATAAAGTAGATTGACCTTTGTCAAAAATGATGAGGTCTTCAAATGCTCTCGACCGCACTGTTCTCTGGTTCTGCGAACCACCGATTAAATGGGAATCATGCGTTGTTCACGCTATGTGCTGAAATTGAATCTTCGTCCTTAGTATTCTTTTGTTCGTCGCTCTTCTGCCCTCTGCTATGAACTTCTCTATTTGTCCTCTGTTCCTCTCATAGCGCTTTCTGACATAATCTTGTCAAAAGATGCAACTTTTCACTCTATAAGGGCAGTGCACGAGCGATGGGCTGGGGACATCTGCTTTTATGGCGATTTCGGACAACGCTGAAGCTCTAGAGATCGCATTTGCACTGGAGCTTTTTCTCAGTCTTTACTTGATTTCCTTTTCTCTGAGGATGGGAGCTCTATAATCCCTTATTCTCGTGATTCTGGGAATCATAAAAAAGACATATTTTTCGATCTAGACTTTGCATGCTCAGCAACCTGACATAAATCCCTATTAGACTGTCAACACACCTCCTTTGAGTAAGTGGTTCTGCACATAATAGCAATCGACTCTTATCGTTTTTTCTTTTTAAATCCTGTCCTGTCTACAAGTGTATCCTACTAAAAAAAGAGTCTGAAGGCTTTGGAATAGCCGATTGGGTACTTCTTTACCGTAAATTTTGGTACCAGATTTGACCTGAATTATACAATCGGGCTCGCGCAAGTCAATCTGAGTTGTGGGATACAACACATTCAATAAGCCACCACTATTCTGAATTTAAATAGAATGCGTGCCGCATCCCAGTCCAGTTCTTCCCCGGGAACCAGGAAGACTGGCGCCGAGGTGAGGGGGCGGGCAGAGGTGAATACAGCATACGCCGCTTCTCTCTACCGTTCAGAAGCAACTCTTTTTCATGAAATTCTCCCTGTGACGTTGTACCCTGAGAGCATCCAGCATTAAAGACGATGGACATAATAAATCGACTTCGTTTATAGAGTAAACAAGAGAAGGACCGCACTTTGATCCAGGCGCATAGGGGTGCATCTTTCACGAAGCCCGAGCAATATATATTGTCTTCGCGAGCGGAGCCCTTTTGGCGCCTGTAGACTTCCTTGACATTATTTTTTATCGGAATACTTTGGATATCGATCCTTTTCTGATGAATATTCCGAACATATGTCCTTGCTGTTGTTTAGGACAATTTTTGACAATTTGGAGTTTGCTCCCTCCTTGAAAGTGCTTTTTTTGACGTTTACTTTGCTGTAGATCTAAATTTTTTTGCATCAGTCGCTAACCAACTGTGATATTCTATCGTGGGCGTATACCCACCCACTTCCTGATTAAAGTGGTTTGTAAGAGCCCTATTCAGGCACTTCCTGCAGGTCCTGTCCCATTTTTGCTTCATTGCAGCTTATTTATTTAGCGCGCATGCTCCAGAGGAGCTAAATAATCGTGCCCGCCGGCTACGGCGGACGCTACAGTGGTATCAGGCTCGTCTGGAGTGGTGGAAAAAAATCTGATTCGTAGGTCAGCAGGCCTTACAAGCCATGTTACATTCAAAATTTTTAAATGAAGTAGGATGCGTGCCGTATCCCAGAAAGAGATTGATCAATGGCTAAAGCTCCATCCTTTACCTTTTTATGCTCTTTGTTACTGCTTTTTATTAGCGGTCTTCTAGAGCGCCTTAACGACTTTCGGAACTCTGAATTTTCCACAAACTGGAAGCTCTTATGAGAGTATCTGATGCGACGTGACTTTTGGCAAACTTTCTCCCCTCAGAGAGACCAGATGATTTGTTATAAAAATGTGAACTTCACTGTGGTCGACGCTGGAAACCCAACTGGGACTTCCAACGCAGGGAAGACAAATGTGAAATGCTGATGCGTGACCAGAAACTAATGGGTGCGCGGTTGTGTCCGAAAAAGCTAATTTGGAGAGTGAAAAACAGATAGTTTGTCTTCAAGTCAATTTGGGCATTTCCCGGCATTTGTTCTGATTAAGACCCTGCTATAATTTGCATGTGACAGTGTGGCTTTCAGTTACGTCAGCATCGTTTTAATTTCATCCGACACGCATCAAAACGTTGTTGAATCCCCTAACCCTGGGATTAATTCTCCCTGAAAAAAAGCACAAAAGGCAAAGGTTTTTCTGTCAGGCAGTGGCCTTAAAGAAGCGTTTGTTTTTTCATAAACAATGATTGCAATACTAAGTAGCCTGCACGGCTTATTCCACTGGGACTAATCAGCACAGCAATTATGATGTTTTTTTATTTTGTTTTTCTGCAGTGATTATATGACTATCAAATTGGCTGCTTGCTATCTAAGATGACATTTCCTTTTTGAATTCCTTTGCCTCACATCTTAAGATTGCTTGGGGATGTTGGATTGAACTCCCGTTTTTCATCTATTTCCTATATTGCGCTGTAGCGCCCCTCCCTTATAATTTTTTGCCGCGAAACCGGTACAAGGTTGTTCGTCGCGGACCACACTACCCTCCCGACGCCATATTTTCAACTTCGATACCTGATCGCGGACCGTGCCTTCAAGTAGAAGTCAGCAACAGGGCAGGAGAGGGTCAAAATGTGTCGAGGGTTGCATCCAGGCAATTGTGGAGAAGGTCTTCAAAAGCGAAAGTTTTTCCTCGAGAAACATATAATTTGGTGTATTGCCCATCTGCACAACCCTCAGAATAAGTTGGTCGATGGGAATCGAGATTGTGGTGCATTTTGATGAATTACCATATGCAGGGCTACAACTATATATCACTAACGTTCGGATGATAGTAATGCGAAAGTGAGTGCATCGCACCCGTTCAAGAGATCGAGCACCGTTGAGGGCAAGGGATTTTTTCGTCTCTCTCAAGTTCGACTACTAATAACTGTAGTGAAATCGAGCGCATGGCGCATACTAAAAAGGTTGTTTTCACATCGTGCATTTTACAAAGGACAAGTGATAAATCGATGGTCTCCTTCTCAGGCCCGAAACCAAGTAGCTATGATATCCAGTGAGATTCGAGCTCCCTTATAGAATCAAGTATCTTCGAATTCTATTTGAATCACATCTGGACTAAATGAAGCAGCTTTTCTGCTTAAATTTCAGACTGTGATCCTTTTAGTATCCCACAAACCGCTCATCTTGCTGCGTATCAGCTTTATTTGAAGGCAAACTCACCTCCAAGGACGGTTCTTGCCATGTGCAAGGCAAATGGCTGCAGTAGGAAGGAACCCTCCCAGCTCGTTTAGTTCGTTTATACTCTAGTTCGCTGCGGATGAAGGGGCGTGTCAGGCAGCATGAGTGTGCCACGGCGCCAAACCCGTTCTCTGCCAGTTGTTGAAGCGGGTATGCGACAACAGTTGGTAGAAAACGAGTGATACGAACGATATTTACAGTCTTGTCGCTTGCTCACTGGGAGAACGGACTTGGCAGCGCGCCAACTCAACGCCAACTGCGTCCTGACACGCCTCTTTGTCCGCAGCGAAGTAGACATGCATGTTGCCAACAACATAGCTCTTCTCAATGGAATTAAAACGTATCTTATCTGTTTCTCCGAGTGTTAAGTCTTAAAACATCCAATTCTCCGATTCCCTTGTGGCACGAGCTGCGAACGCGGCCGATGTTTGATTTTTAATTTGTCTAGAATGGATGAGAGCGTGTTTGCGGAGTTTCTCCAGAATAAGCTTCTCATCGTTGATAAAACGGCCTTCGACTCTTTAAACCCTAATAGATTCTTCCGGCACTAATTGGAGCTATGAAGAGCTATTCGGGTCTGGTCGCCAGTGCGAATCACTTCGATTATCTTCGTTGATGAGGCAAAAGGGTAAGGTGTCTTCTGAAAAATGCGCCTTTTTCTGCAGCACCCATTCGATTCCCATCCAGGAGCTTATTTAGCGCAGTTTCACTAGGACTGGCACACTGAGTAAGTCCTCGTGGCTAATTCGAGCCAGTAATGATGCAAGGGATAGGGAATGGTAACTTCAAGAACTCGGAAAATGCTTCTTCAGGCTACACTATCACACTCATATGCTAATGGGATGAACCGGGCGCTGGCCTGTTGGGGGGCACGCTTTCAGTTCCCATGAACGTGGAGACCTGTTAAGGGATGCGAAGCTTCGTGAAACTGTGAAATGGCACTCAGCAAATCTCGAACAGCCCATTTTTTAAAGCTTATACAGTCATGCATATTGGAGCTCCTTTCATTTCTCAGGAAGTGGACAAACAGGCTAACTAGCAAAATGCCCCCTCCAAGGAGAACAGCGCAGGTAACCTGTGAAGGAAGAGCTCGAGCTCAGTGACTAGGTAATTAAACTATCTGCATATCCTCGTTTACCAGAAAGCGTTTTGCTCAGCTGGTGGTATGAGAACGTTACAAAATCCTTTCGAGCAAAAATAGAGCAGTGGTTAGAACAGGTACAGTCACTGTCGCTGAAGTCAGTCTGGGCGTGTCAGCGGCTCGTGAGTCTTGGCGTGGAACCAACCTTTTTTCATCGGTCGTTGCAGCTTGGAGCTTTCAATGAGTGGTGGGAAAGGGCTGGCGCCCTCCAAAACCCACGTGAAAACGTATGGACCATCTATCTAAGCGGCTCAACGAGCTTACACTCCAGCTCAACAACAAGAGTTCACGGTTTTCAGCAGAGTGAGTCTTGTGTACCGGAACTAGTGAGGCCGCAAGAGTGCAAAAGTGCCCCCGCCCCTCCCATCTATCCCTTTGTTTGTTGCAGAACGGTCTTGATCTTTACCGTTATTTCTACCAACATATTAGTCTGCTTGTCAGCTTTCTCTTGGAAGCTTTCCATAATTTTGATGAATTTTGATGAATGGGTCCCTCCACATGCAGGAGCTGAACGAGTCCAGCAAAGTTCGAATAAAGAACGAACAGTCCATGGTGTTGGGGTGTGAAAGTAAAATGAGACTTGATGTTCGTTCTCAGAAATGTTGGGCCAGTGATTGGTTAGCAGGGAAGGATGAACTTGTGAAATGGCTCTGATTCGGTTTCCGCCCGTCACGATTCTCCAGCAGTTTGATGCTCTTTCTGATGTCTCCATGGCGCTTGAATAGCGTTTTATTAGGGCGGATGCGGCGAATGGGTTGGAAGGAGGGGTTCGTTCGCGCGGTGGCAAAGAGAGGAGAGGGCGGAGGAGGAGGTCTAACATAGCGATTCGCTCTCTGACACTAACAAATCGCAAATCAAACTTGTTCCATCCGCCGCGAGCAACTAGAAAAACATCCCGGCGTTTGCGGCGCGACTTCTGCAGATCCAGACGTGGCAGATGTATGACTTGCCCTAACCTTCCAACCAGTACTCTTCGCTCTGTCATGGTGCCCCCCCCCCTCAATTCGCTAGTCTTTTTACTTCATTTCCATTCGTTTCTCGCTCTCCATCTATACGACATTATTCGATTTCGTCACGATTTCCTAAAGCCGCTTGGCGACCATTGGAATGGAAATCGGTGATGGGCAAAATCCGCAGTTTTTGCGTGCCGAAAATCGCCACCATTAGCCATCTGACCTCGAAATCGTTTACTTCATCGCATTCGGCTTTCCTCTTTTATTTCCATAATGTTATTCAGAAATCTAATTGCTTTTCAGAATGTGAAGTACAATTAGTTTTACCTTGGTTGTTGGTAATCCCATCCCTCCCAGCGAATGCACAGCATTTTAACTAGGCCGTGTTGGCTCGTGAAGATTTCTTTTCATGTCCTCTCGAAGGTAATAAACATCCCTCTTTGAATCTTTATGTGGGTGATGTTCCGTCGCCTAGCAGTTCCCGAGGCACTATGGTCAAAAAACGGATTTATATGACTTTGTGAAGAAAACTCTGTTTGAAAGATGAGACGCAGTACGGTGACGGGGGGCACTTTGCACTTTCGTTGCTTTAGTTCAGGTTTACAAGTCTCACTCTGGTGAAACCTGTCATTTCTTGTGGAGCTAGAGGAAGTTTGTTGAGCTATTATTTAGGTTGTCCGGAAAGTTCTCAGCGTTTTGTGTTACTATTTTTGTACATTCATTGCTGATTAAAAACTCATTCTCCCTCAGTACATCCTGAAGAGAATTTTTTGCGCTATCTGATGGTATAATTGCCGTTTCACCATTGCTTGATAAACCCCCTTTTCCCAAGACTTTTTGAAGCATGTCAAAAGAGCAACTTCGGACGATATTTTTCTTCAACTACAAATTGGGTCAATCCGCAGTCGAGACAGCTCAACAAATTAACCAGGTGTGGGGGCCCAATAGTGTTGGAGAAAGCACCGTGCGACAATGGTTCGACAAATTTCGTTCTGGAGATTTCAACCTCGTAGCGGTCGACCTAAAGCAATACCTGACGAGGATTTGAAGGCGTTTGTGGAGGCTGACCCATCCCAAACAGTTCGAGAGATTGCAGAAAAGCTAGGCGTTGGCAAATCCACTGTTGCGGATGGTCTGAAACGCATTGGGAAGGTGAAAAAACTCGACAAGTGGGTGCCCCACAATTTGAGTGACCGGCAGAAATTGGCACGTCTCGAGGTTTCTTCTTCACTGCTTTTGCGCAACAGAACGACCCGCCCCGCTACAATAAATAGTATGGAACGAGTTTGGCACCGCGCCAAACGCAGCCGCACTGACACGCCCAACCGTCCGCAGCGAACTACACTATATGCGATTCTCGCTTATGCTTCACAGCTCACCACCAAGCCTCCACCCTACTGCACCATTACAAACTTTACCTGCTCATAAGTTGCTTGTGAAATGCAGGTTGCAGTTTTGCTATCTATATTTGTAAATAACCTTATAGACTCTATCGATCTACCCAGGTCTCCATTCAAATTCCATGGGAGGTTGGCGGACTTTTCTGGAAAGCTTCAGGACGAGTTGGGGCAACATCGACGGGTGGCGCTGCTTCGGCAGCGCCTTCGTCTCTATTTGTAGAAACGCAATTGATTTCTGACCTCGGAGATTTCTGACCGGACTACCTGGACAACGAAGAGATTCTACCTAGCACTTACCAGGTGATCGCAGGGTTTGTCCTTAGGAATAGATCGGCTTTGATGGATTTATTCTCCTTGTTGTATGTCATTTTTCCTCTGAACGACAATCCCATTAATCTCGAATTCGATTTGTTTAGTGTTGTTGGGCGCTTTCCAGACTCGTCGTGTTTACCAGTGATTCTTCTTGTTTTTGGCTCACACTCCTTATCCGATTTGATAGACTAATCGTTTCCGATACGATTCACGATAGTTGTTTTTAGACGAAAGTTGATTTCAAACTGAATCTCAGGCACACCATGATGATGGGGGACATTGGCTGTACAGCATGATTCCCTCGCTACACCGGTGCCTCTGAAACCCATTTTTCAACCTCATGCCCATACTTCACCTACCTCCTACCTACTTACAGTGTAGTTCGCTGCGGACGGTTGGGCGTGTCAGGCGGGATGAGCTTGGCGCGGTGCCAAAACCGTCTCCACCAGTTGTTAAAGCAAATTATATGACTGTATCATATCGTTCGTATTACTCGTTTTCTACCACTTTTCGCATGCGCGCTTCAACAAGAAGGCAGAGAACGGCTTTGACGGCGTGACACACTCATACTGCCTGACACGCCCAACCGTCCGCAGCGAACCAGAGTGTATCTCCGTTTACCTCCTATTTTTTTCAAAGAGGATGGGAATGTCCATCACTGGGGATTCCACGGCCACGGCATCACTCGGGTGGTAAGGCCACAGATGAGAAAGCCATTTTCTTCTCTCCCGAGTGGTCTAAACTGTGGAACACAGTGAAGTGATTGCTCAGGGCGGAGTTCGAAGACGGAGGGCATTTTGCCTTTCGTTGCTTCACCAGTTCCGGTTTACAAGTCTCACTCTGGTGAAACCTGTGAACTTGTAAACTTGTAGAGCTGGAACAATCTCGTCAAACCATCGTGGTGGAACCTGTAAACTCAAGAAGAGACTGTCTATGTGGGTCGACACGTCGATGGAAAGTAGCAGAATTGCAAAATGATCTCCCCCCTCCCGTCGCCAAACTGTACCTTGTTCAGCATTGGACAAGGTACCTTCCTGATTTAAACCAAATTGAATTTGTTCTTCTCGCATTTCCACAGAAAGAATGACAGGACAGCAGACGATTGAACGTTCTATTACGAAAAAGCTTTTATCAAAACCCGAAGGAGGATAGCCTATGGAAGAAGCTTCGGGTGTCCACACATACCGTAGTTCTTTCTTCCTAAGGGTCACGGAAACATCACCCTTGGATCACAATAGGTTTCTAACCCATTGTTGCCAAAGCCATGAAAACGAAGACACCCTTGTAAAACCCCTAGGCAAAACTTCGGTTCGAAAAGCATTAAGCCCAAACGCCCTGAATAAGACCCCTATCCAAAGAGAATTTGAAGAAGCGAAACATTCCTGCACTGGCAAGGCATCGGAGACCGTGCATGAGGGACCAGGAAAATTAATTGGAATGCGAGCGAGACAAAAAGGTCGGTCCTAGGCAAAGTGAACGCAGAGTTCACAAATGTTTTTATAGGTATGGGACCTCTAGCATGGCTTGTCCCCAGTCAACCTTTATGGGTAGCTCTCTTTCGGCAACTGCAAACTAGGGGCCCTCATACCTAGCGAGGAGCCCGAAAGAGGGGCAACCCTTGAGATTGCGGACCGGAATATTTGAAGAAAAGAGGATAGGTGATTTAATCAGGATTTGTGGAATGGGAGGGGGTGGAAGGAGGGCGGGCTCGCTGCTTATTCAAAGCAAAGTACTTATCCTTAGTGAAAGAGTTGGATAGAGCCCTAAGGTCACTTTTGAAACCGAAGGAAATGAAATTTGGTCGTTGAAGTAGAAGAATACCAGTTGTTTACAGTGGTTCAGAAGAGGAAATCTACCTCTTTTCTCAAAGTACTGCCGCTTTTGTTCCGCCCCGTTAAACACCTATTCCTAAGCGTTCAGCAGTGTATTTTTAGAGATTTTCTCTCCCCGTCTCCCGTTGCCTTTTTCTCCTCCTTCTACGTCATCAATCATTTTACCAAGGCTCCAAAGATCAATTATTAAGCATCACGAAAAAGAATAAACTTTTTCTTTATTTCGTCGGTAGTTACTGAATAATCATGAACATTAATTTAGCGGAATCTCAATTTAGATCAACTCCGCTGATAGCAGAACGGAAGGCATATCCGCTGCACTATTAGGGCACCGGACACGCTGAAGTATTATAATTTGAACATCTGAGACCTTCTGAGTCCTCTTGTTTTCTGCTGACCACAGTTGTCCTGATAAAAATCTCTGTAGTGTGCTTAGTCACTGGTTACTACGTCGTATTGACTGTTAGCTGAGTGCTGGAGGCGTTGATGAAACCAATTAGAAATTCCTCTTGGCTTCTCGCGATCACTTCTTTCGTCTCTGGGCAATCGGATGGCCAGTGGCCCTTCCGGGCAGGCTAGTGGGCCTTCTAATTTGTGTATTTTTAGTCGCTTTCTTTTCCATTTAGAGCGTGAACTTAAAGGCACGTTCCGCGATAAACTAAGGCTAGAACCTCATAAACGTGCATGATGATCAAGCAGGCAACAGTAGAGGATATGCTGCTTTTAAAAGTTGAAAAACAGCAAGCAGAACGCACGGCGCTCATGTTTTAGGCCCATTGGCGCCCGATAGGCCCATGCCGGCCTCCAGTGACCGTGTCGTTGTGAGACTGCCATTGCGCTCTCTCGCCCGTCATTTTCTGGCCTCTCTCGTCTCTTATCAGTGTATCGCCGCCTTTGCAATCCACAATTGATCTTGACCACCTTACGCTCGTCCGGTGATCATGATCAATTGAAATAAAGAGGGTCTTATTGCGGGCGCTTTTTCGTGGTTCCTTCTCTTCATAAGTCAACAGTCACAGGAACAATCACAGGGCAATTCTATTTTTGAACTGTATTACCTATGAAGTGTGGTCGCGGGAATTGCCTTTGAACGTAATATTCTTCTCTTGGGTCAGTCAAAGTCTATACAGAACGGCCCAATACTCCCAGAATAAACGGGAATTTGGGCCAAATTTCAGCGAAGTCGATGAGGAAGTGCGAGCCTGATCGTTGACTTTCCGCTTGCATTCATGCTGCATACAGTCTTGTTCGCTACCGCTGATAGGACATTTCCGATGAAAGAGGGGGGGGGGGCTGAGTTTGGCGTCGCGCCACCGGCTCTCCATCAGTTGCGCGAGTGGGTGGCGACCACAGTTGGTGGGAAACTAGTTGGCACTGCGCCAAAACCAGCCTCCTTGATACGCCCTAACTTTCGCAGCGAACAAGACCCATATGCTTGTAATCGGCGCCGCTACAATTTCGGATAATTAGTCGAAAGCCTGCTCTCCTCTCAGCCCGACGAATTTGGGGAGGGGGGGGGAAGATGGGGAAGTTCGTGTTCTTTGAAAGTTTGCCCAACACTTGCATAATGTTTTCGATGTTTCGTTTTGTTTTTTTAATTGCAACTCATTGCAAGAGTCAGACTACTTGATATACGTCTTGCGATTTTGAGTGAAGGACGTATACTTGCCTCAACGTGATGGTCCGTCCCACCCTCAATCTTCAAGGCACTTGGCACTATATTTGGTCTCCTCTAAAATGGTGGCACGGGCGAAGCAGGTGGGAAATGGCGAAGCGGAGCGATAAGATCAAAGACCTGCAAAAAAACCTTGGCTTCACACGAATCAGAAACCATTTCGGATGAGTTCCCCGTTGGCATTTTGCCGAAACGCTGCGGTAGGACGGGTGCTTGTACGTACCGATATGTCCATGCAGCACCGCAACTGCTTCATACCATTCCCTTTGTCATATATTACTTGACAAATGGAGCAATACGAGCGGTCGTCCATTTGTGGGCGGACGAGCGCGCTAGACGTTCTGGTCAGTATGTTGCAGCTTTAAAGGCCTTTATAAGGGTACCCTCGTCGGAAAAGATTCCACGCAGCACTTGCTTAGGGGCGCTTCAGTTCAGTTCTGCTGGGCGTATTAGTCGTACACGTCTGGGAGATTTACCGTGCCAGCTGCCTTTGCAGAGGATAACCGCCAACAGAACCTCACTGGTCCCCGTTGGTTTCAGCGTCCGAGAATGTTTCTTAGACTATAGGGCACTTCTCTGTTCTTAGCCTTTTTTCACGACTCAGCTCAGCTTTTAGCTTTTTCTATTTGCTTCGTCAGCATAACACAATTTTGTTCTCAATTTCGCTAATTCTAGCCAATATATTCTTCTCATTGGTATTGTGGTCTTCCGGCTGCACGAGCTCTCAGAATAGGGAAACTTTTTTTTCAGCTCGTTAGCACTTCATCCTAACGAAGAACTCGTTTTTGTAGTCTTTTTGTCAGTCATTCTCTTCTGCCCATGTCTCACTTTTTCAAAAATTTTCGAATCATTCTGTTCTTTAAAGGCAGTTGGCACGATAAATCCCCCAAAACGAGTGGGATCAGTACGCCTGGCAGGACGGGATTCCGCGACCCTCAGCAGGCGCTGCATAGCGTCTTTTCCAAGGAAGGTGCCCTTATAAGGGCCCTATCAAGCCACAACATACCGACCCGAACGCCCCACGCCCGCCCACAAATGGACGACCGTTCCTGACGCTCGTATTCATTCATTTGCTAAGCAAATTATGAAGCGAAGGGATTGGTATGAAGCGGCATGAGTACACATACGCAGCCGTAATTTCAGTAGCGGTTTTTGGCAAGATGCCTACGGGAAAATCGTCCAGAATTTATTTCTAAGTCATTGAGAACGACCTAGAGCGCAAGAGCGCAGTGGATGAAGAAGATACTACATTACAACTGTGGAAAGGAACACAGTAAAATCAAATCTCGATTAAAGGCATGTGACACGATAATTTGGTACTCTTAAAATGCTAGCAGGGTGCTATATAGTGGGGGAAAAATGGCAAAAAAACGAAGTGAAACGCTCGAAAACCTGCGAAGAGAAACACACACTCTTAATGACTGAAAAACCAATTTCGGACGAGTTTCCGTTGGCATCTTGCCAATAACCGCTACTGTAAATACGTATGCTCTCATATATCCATTCAGCACCGCGGTCGCTTCATACCAAGTCATTAGCTTCATATACTTCGCTATTGAAGTGCACAGTTGCTCTTGAGTTCTGGCCCTCGTCATCATCTTCGGTTCTTATTTTGCAGCACCTAAAATGTTATCCGCATCAGGAAATTGCGTTGTATTCCAGAGCGCAATTACAGGACTTGGCAAAAAGCCAAGAGAGCTGCGCGCGACACGCGCCGCGCGGACGGCTGTTAGCATAAAGGGAGTCTGCGCCGCAAGTTGCATTTTGGGCGGAGCATGGACGAATTAGACTTTCCCACGGCCCTGTACTCTAACCCCGTGCAGTTTCGGGCGGGGAGGGGGGGGGGAGCTGATAATCACATACACCCCGAATGTGGTGAGCGTACCATGTGTCTTTGAAGCTGAACGAATATTTGGCTCATACCTATAAAACTGGGGAGGACACACAAACATCTGCCCTTTTTTGGACAATGTCGGGCCTAGGCAGGAGGAAACAGCTCAAGAATTCGTGGTCATGAACAGGATTCGATTCATCTAAACGTGTGTGCTAGTGTCCTGTCACTACACATCTCAGAAATTAAATATTTCTGCCTGCATTTCTCAAGATCTCCGGATACCACTTTGCATAAACCGAACGTATACTCATTGAAGGCAGTTGGCACGATAATTTGGTACTTGGCCTAAAATGCTAGCAGGGCGCTATATAGTGGGGAAATGGCGAAAGAACGGAGTGAAACGGTCAAAATCCTGCGAAGAAAAAGCCTCCGTTCTCAATGACTCAGAAATAAATTCTGGACGATTTTCCCGTAGGCATCTTGATATAGAGAAAGAAATTAGTCGAAGCTGGCTTGATTTTCTATACTGATATTTATAAATTTGATCTTTCTGTATACTGATGTCTACATTCGTGCGAACCCTTTCGGGAAAGCCTATGAGAGCAAGTACCCCCAAATTAACAGGTACTAACGCTACACTTTGCTTCCTTTTTTAAGGCTTGAGCCGCTCCGAGAACCCTCGATAATAGCCGTTTATGACCACCAGTATTGTTGTTATCGTCGCAGGAACGAGGGCAGAGCAAGGGCTTGTGGACTACTGGTCTGCTCATTGCGGTTGAAGACTGAAGCCGGAATTGAACCTCTAGCGTCATCAGAGGCTGCTATATTCGCATCACTGGTTGCCGTATTGTCTTTGAGGCCCTTATATTTCTATCATTCTCTCGCATGATCGGTGCCCTTATACGCGTGTATTGGGTAAGAACTTGTGATGAAGTCTATATGCCCACCTTGTCAACTCTCTGCTTGTCTAACAAGCTGGTTGTGCGTTGTTCCCTTTCCTGAATGCAGAAACATCTCTCTGCTGATTCAGCGTTGGTTGATTAGTATATCGCATTCCTGGTCATATGCAGATGCTCTAAGCCGAAATTATGTTTGTACGGTACGATTCAACATTTTATCTCAAGAAAACTTTCTGCAGTATTGTTCGCTGCGGATGCTGGGGCGTGTCAAGGGACTCCGTTTGGCGCGACACCTGCCTGTTTTCCACCAATTGTTGCCGCTTAACTTATTTTCTGGGGATCGGATTTGCGCCCGCGAAATCGAGACTTCTGGCACGCTTTAGCATCCACAGCGAAGACGATGTGCATTATGTACCTCGATGCTCGGTGCAGAAATTGTGGCTCAACTCATTCACTGCTTATTCTTTCAAGGGAGAGCCCGCCTTTATTCGATGATCCGATGCTTTTTTGGACATGGTAGTCTTCCCTACGAAGATGAGGGATATGCTAGATGCAGCTCACATATACAAGAGGAAAAAGCCACCCGCTCGTGAATTAACGGCCGTCGCCCACTGACTGCTGCACGCCCAATGTTCATTTTTGACTGTTACTTGATGTGTATTACATACTTCCCAGAAATAATCGTCCGTTTCAAATTCCTATTTTTCCTATTTTTCTTTGATGTCGCAGTCTTAACCTGCTCATTTTGGGGCTACCCGTGACTTTTTTATTAAAAGTTTAAATAGTTTTTATTCTGAGATTGCTGTTCCGCTCTGTGAACTTTTCTTTGCGTTGACCAGTATAGTGTTGCTCTCTCGTTCTCTTCGTTTTCGCTATGACCTGCCGTTGCTTTTTCACCTTAGCCTTCACTGCCTTCTGATTGCCTTCTCAGCTGGTTTGAGGTCTAGTCTGAAGAGTCAAAGAAATGGGAAAAGAGGAGGGAGCATCGTTGCGGGGGATTCACCAACAGGGGGCGTATTTGGTGGGTGGGGGAGGGGGTCGCATCTGGCTCCGAGAAATTTTTTTATCCAAGTTGATTTCTCTCTGTTTCAGGAGACGCTATAGTAGTAGAGGGCGGGGAGTCGTGTTCGGTTCCTGACTATTTTTTGAGAGGTTATGAGGTTTTTTAGGGTTTCCTGTTTCATGTGTACTAACTACATATATGCTCTCCACCTCCAGCTCGACCAGGGCACATCGGTTTGTTAGGGAATCCCCAATACGGGGGGGGAGGGCTGCCAGGAGAGGGGGGTCGTATTTGGACTGGGAAAAATTTATTTTGATAGTTGATTTCTCGCTTCACGGACCTTGTAGAGGGGGGGGGTCGTACTCGGTCATTGTTGGGAGAGGGGTGGCGTCGTATTTACGTTAGGAGGGGGTCGTACTTGGTCATTGTTGGGAGAGGGGTGGGGTCGTATTTACGTTTTGGCGTCGTAGGAGTGTTTGTTGGCTTTTGGTGGTCCCCCCCCTCTCTCTCGACGGCTCGATTCGAGAGGAGGAACAGAAGGGGAGAGGGGGGGGGGTCGTACAGACTCGACTAAAATCCCCAAACAATGATGTGCCGTGCGCTCGACAACAGACTTTTTGGGAAAAATTAGGGAAGTAATTTTCAGGAAATTTCTGAGAAACTAGTAGGAATGGGAAATTTAGAGAATGGGTAGGTAGGATGGGGAACAGGGGCGCCATACCACCTAGAAAAAAAAGGGGGGGGCTTACAGACTCGATTAAAATCCCTAACTGATAATGAGCCCTGGAAAAGACTCGTCCGGTTTTCGCGCTCCGTTTCTATTATTTCCTGATTTTTTTCTGCTGACTTTGCTATATATTTGGCCATCCACTCCTAAATTAATTGCAGTGCATGCAGTAATTGCATCTCCGTATTTTTTAGCGCTTTCCTTTCCCCCTTTGAATATTTCTCACGGTTTCCTGTTGCTATGCTCAGTACTCACTCTTTTATAGAGTCATGCACTTTCCATTTCCAACAGAGACATCCTTGCAAATTGCAGATGGGGTACTCACGGGCTCATGCCTTAAGTGCTTTTCGGAAAAAGGAACGTACGAAAAAGATCAGCGAGAGGACACATGAATAATTCATTCGCCTTTTGCTGACAGACAAGCAGTATTCTCATTAGAAGATCGACAGTTCAGTTGATCGCACTGCCCCCAGGGTGCAGCATCGCGATGTGTGAAATGGTGGTGTCACTGCGACCCCCCCCCGCCACCTGAAAAAGGGTCTCGGTTCGACCCCCCTCCCCACTTTCCCAACATCTACTTACCAATTTCCTACATGTCTCCAGTTTCTTACCAATTTTCCAATTTTCTCCAAAGTTTTCCGAAAATTTGCTACTTTTTCCCCAAAAAGTTTCGTCGAGGGGCGGGGGGATGGGGTCTCAGAAACCAGTTCTTTTCTTCAACTATCAGAAATTAGTAACTATATCGAACTTCGGCGGCACCACAATCCAGGGGGGAATTCCCAAACGGGCAAATTTCTCCCAAAGGCCTTCCCCCCACTCCATTGTGTTTCACACGAAGATGCTGCACCCTCTGTACCCTGCATACAGCAGCTTTTCCTGTCCCCCCCCCTTTCCGCATATCAATACCAAACCTTACAAAAGCTAGTCATAAGATAACATTTCAGTCACTGGGGTCCGCGTTAGGCGAAAGGTTGCATGCGCCACTGATTGATGCCGGATTTGAAAGCAGAGGGCACGATAATTTGGTTACTGGTCGGAAGTTGAAGTACAGGCTATTTCGTCACTAAAGCTGGCACCGAGAAGCCCTTGTCAGTGCGCGTGCTACTGGATTAAAAAAACAACGATGACCATGTCCTAAGGCACATCGGTGCGATTACCTACAAAGGTAGAAATCCGCAGAATCCCAAAGTCTAAGTATCTCCAGCGTAATGAAGCACATCATTTTCTAATTTGAAATGTGTGGTGAAAGCGTCGAAGAACTGCAACATATTAGCGCCCACCCACTGACCAAATTGAACACTCATCTAGGAATCGCTGCTTGTTGGGCGGCCTTACTTGTCCATGTATTCACTCGACTTTTCGCCGCCTTTTCTCTCTTTTGCACGTTCAGTATCTCTTCAACATAGGCCTTGAGCTACTCAAAATTGAATGCAGAAAGGAGGATCTCATTCTGGGCATTTCCTATGGCTTTTTTGTTTTTTCTTCACTGATGAACTAGAAATTTAATTCTTGAACCCTACTGGTCAAGACGTCCACCGTGCTTTAAAGTTCACTAGAGTTTTGTCCGCTGCGAATCACTGGGCGTGTCTGGGGAATGGTTTGGAGCGTTTCTTTTCGTTATAACCCCTCGTGTCAGATTCGTTTTTCCATACTGTTGATGTAAGCTACCTGCTTCGAAACGTGGTGAGAACGGGTATCAAGCGCCGTGGCACCCTCATACTGACTTAACATGCCTGCCTCGTGTCCACAGCGAGCTGAAGTACAGCGCTTTTGGCCATTTAGCATCGATAGCAGACGTAAGCTACACAACGCTTGATCGCTGAGACGTGACAGGCGGGAATTTGCTGCGTGTCATAGAATGGTTACCCGTGGATTATTCCAGATCGAAGACAACTGACATCGTTGTTCTCTGCTGGACAAAGAATGAGTTACACTGTTCCAATATGAAAAAATATTTCACGAAATACCTTCAGCCCGACGACACGCTCAGTTCAAATACGCAGCCACCGCCTACGACTCCCAGGGGTTTTGAAGTGTTACCTATACCAGCTCAGGAAAACCTTCCATCTCCGGATGTACCATCATCGGGAGCCTTGCCTCAGCTCGAACCCGCCAAAGTGGTGCACATCGAGAGCTCATTGCGCACCGCAGCATGATGCACCGTGCGCAACGGCGCGTCGGAGTGCGATTGTGCGCAGTCGACAACGGAGGGCATTTTGCAGCCTTTTTTTTTTTTTTTGGCTAACTTCCCCATGCGACATGTCGACGCTATCTAGACAGCCCCTTTTCCAGCTGACAAGTTTCTCCATCATGGCTTGACGACGTTGCTCCAGCTCCACAAGAATTCACAAAGTGAGACTGATTTTGCGGGACAGACTGATCGTCGACGAAGGTGCTACGCGCGCGAAATATCAACGGATGAAGATTATTTCAAAAGCTCGAGCTTTCGGTGTCATTTTGTAATAAAGTTTTGGAGTTTCACATAATTCTCAAAACACCAGTCAAAATAAGAAATGAAGACTCTGGGACAGCACAAATACTCCCAAGAGTGAAAAATAGTAAAAAAGTAGTGACTGTTCAATATATTTTTATACTTGTAATTGTTTTATTCTCTTAAAATTCTAATCATGTTTTTACATTATTTGTACTGATTATTATCTTTCTACATCTATTTATTTTTTGTGTTGCTTGTTGAGTCATAATGATTATAGTGTTGAAACTTTATTGAAATGATTAATAAATTTTGTGTGATTAATAAATTTTGTGTGGGGGAAGGTTTCGCGAACTAGTGAAAGGGCAAACGAAGTACAAAAGCCGCACCTCCCCCCCCCGCCGCCGTCGCAAACTGCGGGGCCGTGGCAACGCCTTTGTCTAATTTACAGAGACTCCTCTCACAGGTCGAAGTCACCGGAGCGGAGGCTATCGAGTAAATATCTCCATGGATGATGGCATCGGGAGAGGGTGAGCGAAATGGCCTGTGGCTCTAAACAGCGTGTACACCCCAGTCGGATTCGCAGTAGCAGAGCGTTGTGAATGTGCTGCTTTTTGTTCGCCACATGGGGTTTGAGAACAACGGCTGCGATGGTCAATGAATCGACTGTGGGATGCTCTGCACTATGCTCCGCATAGACCACATGACTAGATTCTTAGATCCCTTTGCGTCTGCCTCGAAGACCTTTGAGAGTCACGAACTTTTGGGGCACGCCCATTTTTTTATGATCGCAATCTTTTTTAATGATTTTATGAAATCCTATGTGGTCGGCAACTTCAAAGAATCATCTCCTGGCGCTGTTTGACGATGGGGGGGCACATTGCACTTTCACTGCTGCAATACATAGTTCTGATTTTCAGGTTTCACTCTGGTAAAGCCTGTGGACTCTTGTTAAAGCTAGAGTAGGCTCGTCAGTCTAAACCAATAAAGATAAAACCTGTCAACTCTTGTGACTCAATGAAAAATACATCTGCTGGCAGCAGCAAGTATTAGGTTTTCGAAAGTCCGTGCGACACTTTGACCAAATTTTTCGAACTAAATTTCCGGTCAGTAAAGGACATCTCCAATCTACAAGGTAACCGCAGTTGATGACTAGGACTAGTGCCTTTCTTTTGCACAGCTTCTCATTTCCATTCTCATAGAACTACGGCAACTATGATAAAAAGAGGTGGACCTCACTCTCGAGTTGAGGTCGATTTTCGGAATTTTTGCTTTCTAAAGGATGCGATAGGGACCAAAGGAGGTGATAATTAGAGGCTGCTAACTTTGTTAAATAACCTGGGTACGGTAGCATTCTCCGATCGAAATCCATGATCTTTTGGCGTAGCCTGATCCCACATGCGGTCCTCGCATTACCGAGTAGTAGAGAAAAATTGAGTATTTCTGAATGAATTCAAGCGTGACGTCATCCATATTTTGAAGTCGATTAAGGTGGACTGTGGTCCTTACAACGGTGCTGGTATCCAGTGATACCGCTTTGAAGTCCCACCAATAACACACTGAAATCTTTATCCCATGCACATCTGCTTTTGGCTAAGCAATCTACTTTAGGTTTGCGAGAGTCCTGCGAGAACATGTGCATGATGCTAACGCATAAGGAGACTCCCAGCAACTCGCTATCGCCAAAATATCCCAAAGGTTCTTTCGCTGTGTACAAGGAAAAGAAAACTCAGTCACGGTCATTCGGTATGACTTGTCAGACGGGTCCAACTCATGAGGCATCCTTCACAAAAAATTTTTCCGATAACCGAGATTGCGGAGAAGCATGGCAGTTGTCAGTCAGGTGGAGCCTAGAGAGGTTGCCAACTTACTGGTGGTTACGTTCGGCTGCGCCTCAAGAAGCTTGAGTAAAGGGCCGTCATTCTGTGCTGGTGGCCGACCTATACATTGCCTACTTCCGAGTTAAATAAGTCCAGCTTAGAAGCGCTGATGCAAAAGCTACCCTCTGCCATGGCAAGCGATATCCTTCCTCAAGACAACGTAGGTGTCAGCTTCCTCGACTACGGCGGAGTGGCCCTAGAGGAACTCATAATATGGGACAGGTCGAGAAGTACCTCGATCTCTGGGGGACTTTTAAGCTTTGAAAACTTCCTCAAAGTCATGATATACCCATGTGCAGAAACCCAGAGGACACTCTCCACTAATCAGGGATAAAAACATCCAAAATGATTTTTGGTCTTTTTCTAGAACAATTTCAATCAAAGTGTCGCAGGACTTTTCGAACAACCTAATAAAGAAATCCCCCCCCCCCACGTCGCCGAACTGTGCCTCATCTTCTTTATAACCCCTAAGGGACCGAGCGCTCATAGTTGACGAATTAGACCATGGCGCATTTCAAAGGGCAACAGCGTACTACAGGATGGATGTGTAATTGATCCTCTGGTAACCCGCTAGGAACGGATATTGTGACCATCGGGTTTCGCGAACTGTGAACACAGCCTGGGATACGCTCGGCTGGTTTTCGTTTTCCACGGGAGCTTTACTCAGCATTTTTGAAACCCTGATATATTTAATTTCATTATTTACAAGTGGGAAAATCCCAAAAAAAATCAATTCCTCAGTCGTCCTGATGTTTTAATTCCAGAAAACTTTTAGGCGTAGTTCGGCTACGGGGCGGGGCATTGTAGCTATCATTGCTTCGCCTGGATCCGGTCGGCACAAATCTCACTCCTGGTGAAACCTGTGACGTCTAATGTGAAGCTGGAGTCGAAGTTGTCAAGGTCCATCATGGTAAAACTCTGTCAAACTAGAGAAGAGGCGTCTAGGTAGTGAACACGATGGGATAGTAGCAAAAGTGAAGAATAGCCCCCGCCCCCCCCGCCGCCGAACTGCGCACTTTTTGCAATAGTGGTCGCGCTGAAGAGCATAATGGGCGTCCGTTCCTCTACATCCACTTTTGCACCTGATGTGGGCGGGTGGGAGGTTTAGGCCGCCACATAGGAACTTAAACCAAGCCAATTGTCATCTCATATCCTATACTCAATAGAATTTCAAAAGGCATCTCTCAGAGACCTCTCTTATCGTATAACACTCTCCTCGGCCAGTGCGGTCAACGGGGGAGGACCGTTTTTACACAGTTCGTTGCTTCCCATTGTCTCTATTGGCTTTAGCAAGTGTTTAGTAGGTATTCTTGTAAGGTCGAGTAGTTACAAGTAGTTTCTACGAACTTTGACTTCGTGGCTTCTCAAGATTTCACAAATCTCTACTTGATGGCTCACACGACAATGGGAAGCAGCGAAAGTGCAGAAATGCCCCCCCCCTAATCAAACTGCGTCTCGACCTTTTCTACTTATTTTCTAACATCTTCGTTTTTTTCTGTGAGTCAAAATGGACGCCGCTTTTGTGAGGAGAGGCTAGAGAAGATCGTTGTTGAGGTTTTTATTTCTCGTTGTCAATTGCCCGCTGCCAGTTCTGTCATATCGTCGTTCTTTTCTTTTTTCATCTACGGTAATTTCCTGCATTCAGGATTTATGTCCCCGTACGGACGATGATCTACCACGATACTGGCGGCTGGCTAACATTTATATTAACACTGATTGACGTGCATTCTATAGCAGGAATTATTCTCTCGGGAGCGCCGAATTCATACGCCAGGTCAGTTTGACGGAAGTGTATCTCACAAGCAGGACACGTCCTGTCGTTGGGAGGGGGAACTTGTGCAAATCCCACGCCCGGCTCCAACCGCTATCCGACCCCTAAATTTGCCTCCTGCAGTCGGCTCCTTGGCTACCGCTTTTCTGGAATATCCCTAAAAAAAATCAGTTCAAAAAAATGGGGTTGACGCGAAAAGGGGTTTTCACTAGGAAAATACTAATTTTTGTCTCTCAGGAATGTGGCACATCGTTAGTTAGGGATCTGGTCGAGTGCGTACGCCCGCCCCCCTCCCCCTAGAACATGGCTTGATACGACCCCCCTAGTTTCCTGTTCTATACGATTCGAGCTGGCGAGCGGGCGGGGTGGGGGTATGTAGCAAAACGAAAAAAAAAACGAAAACGGTGTGAAACGAAAGAAAACGCGAGGAAAATACCACTCCCCCGCCCCCGAAGCTTCCCGCATGCCTACCGTACAGTTTCTTGAAATTTTCCCAACTTTCTAAACAATTTTTTCAGTTTTTTCCGGATTCCTGAAGAGTTTCACTACTTTATCTTACCAAATTTTTTAACTCGTCGATGCTGAGGGGGGGAGGGTAATAAATGTTAAAGAGAGCGAATGTATCCAACGGGAATAAATTTTTCCCAACACCGCAAATTTTCCCCACAGACCCCTCCCAACAGTGTCCGTGAAGCAAGAAGAATCAAATTTCAGAAAAAAATTTTCTTTCTGAGACCAAATACAACACCTCCCACCCCCAGCGACCGAATACGACCTCCTTCCTGTTGAGGAAGTCCCCAATGATTACAGTCCTCATCATTGCGGACCGGTGGGGCGTGGCAGTGCGGCTGCTTTGGTGCGGTTTGGCAAAATCGTTCTGCACCAGTTTTTGAAGCGGGCAAGTGCATTACTGTATAATTATCCTTCTATTATCGTTTACTATTTTGTCGCGATACGTGTTGCAAAAAAAAGCTGAGCACGGCTTCAACGTGTGCGCCATCCTTCCAGCAGGCACGCACTAACCGGTCGGATGCAATGATGAGGCACCTGTATTGCCCTGTGCTCAGAAAGAGTTGTTGCATAGCTTCTTTGGAGGCAGCGCCAACCAGGGATTGTATGTCCACATGGAACGGGCAAACCATTCCGTAAACAGTCCACGGCCAGAAAATTTTCTTGCGGCTGTGAAAAGCTTCTTTTTAAACGGGAATAGGACAACTTTTCCCGGCCAAATGGACGCCCACTGGGATTCCTCTGCCAAGGGCGACGTGCCCTGCTGACGCAGGAGGTTCAAGCTCATTTTAAGAGCAGTTTTTTGCATGTTGTAGTAGGAAGGGGACTACGAAAGTGTGATTCATTTTTGTTGCGCTTTCTGGGAATGCCAAGAAGGGGCAAAAAAAGTCCAACGAATTCATGAAGAACTCGGCAATAAGGAGCTCTTCTATTTTTTTTCGACAAAAGGTTCGGGTGTTTTTGGGTACGTTTTTATATAGCCAAGATCTTCCAAGCTATATGAACACGAGAAAATTAAAAATGCATGAATGGAAAATTTTGTCATTCAGAGAATCGAAACTTTACCCTTTTGTTCGCTACTTTCTTGGCCTTTCCAGCATCGCATGAAGCTCTACAACATGCAACAAACCGATCGGAATCAATTTTCTCTTTATCTCAGTATCGGTACGATTTCAAGCAATACAGACAAGAGCAGCAGTTTATCAGTCTGATTTCAAGCGGTTAGGCTGAACCGTCCAAGAGATTTGCTTTTTTGGTCCACGTTTTTCTTATTATCCCACGGTTCGTTGTGAAAATAGGCTGCGCGAAGTGTGAGGCCCATCCTCCATTTCGCAATACAATCTATCTGCTGCGGACGCTGCAAGGCGTTTGGGAAGGGGGAGAGAGAGGGAGGAGAGGTTGGGAGAGGGCTTGGCTTTGCCGCAGCGCCTGCTAGTTTTCCAAGGTCGCATTCCCCACTGATTGTGGTGGCCTACAGCTTCCAGAATTTATGAAGTAAGGCTGCTCCACCCGTCCTCTGTACACGCCTAGCGGCCTTTAGGATAGAAGGTTGCCACACGCCAGTGGAAGATAGCCTGTGTGCATTAAAAAGAAGGACGAACAATGGCGTAAGTTCTTCAGGTATCCGAAAGTGGTTCATTCGTTCGAAAATTCGCTTTCATTTGAATTCAAAACGAAGCAGTCGCATGGCCTTCTCCTGTACACCGATGATGGCGGTGTAAATGGCAATTTTTATTCGATCAGTATATCCGACGGGAGAGTTCAACTTGACTTTCGGTAAGTAAAATATTTCAAGTGACTTTATGATTACTATGCTTTTAATCTGATTACGTTTCGATGTTCTCCTTCACTTTATAGTTCTTTCACAATTTTGTTAGTTTCGTCCTCCCGAGGGTGAACCTCTCGCTTGTGGTTCCCCCCCTTGGTTTGTTCGCCTGGGGTCCCAGACAAATTCGTTTGTAATGGATCGAGTTGTCGGCAGACCCCAGTCACATCATTGCGTCAGAATCAGGGACCAGGACTTCGTTGCTGGACCACCTTCATCCACCTATTAGGGACAACCTTTCAGTAGTCCCACACATGGAAAATTCGCTGTTAAGTCTCTTAGGTAGTTCGTGTTGCAGCTTGCTTGCTTCTTCTTCGGTTTTTCACGTTTTTTATTGTTTTTCTACTGACAAGTGCCATCATTTTGGGTCACATCTGGGTATTTGTTCTACGAGTTTCTTTTCCATGAATATGGGCGCGCTCCAATGTGTGATTCAATAAATGAAAAAGCAAAAAATAAATTCCTGGTGCTAAACTGTGTATACACTCCGCAACCCAGAAATGGAGATCCCGTGGCTGCGTACCTCATTAAAACGTGGCGAAAGCACTCTGTTGGCGGGGGGGGGCGTATTTGGTGTAAGAAAAATTTTCTTAATAATTGAATTCCAACGATGATATGTTCTCATTGAAGCAGGGCACAGCATTCGATGGGGATTTTGGTCGAGCTTTTACGACCCCCCCCTTTTTCAAGGGCTGGTACGACCCCCCCCCCCCCCATGCTCGTACGATGGCTGACATGGCTGACCTGTGGTTGTGGTAACCTATAACACAGGAAAATATCATAAAAACCCATGAAGTGACGCAACGTAACTTGCCAGCCAGAATTACGGACCCCCCCCCCCTATAAACAACGACCAATATACGACCGCCTCCCCCTCCGAAACGTCGATAAAGCGAGAAAAATCAACTATGAAAATAAATTTTTCCCAGCCCGAATACGACCCCCCCCCTTTTGGCGCCAAATATTAGGTTGTCCGGAAAGTTCTCAGCGTTTTGGGTGTTTTACTTTAAACGATCGTAACTTTTTTAATACTCATCGGATTTAATCGAAATAGGCACCATTCGAATCAGCACAATCGGCACCGATAGTTGAATCAGCACAGCTTTTGCGCAATGTGATGGCCGGTCGCAGAAAATCCCGCATCAAACAAAAGAAAAACTGGTGGGTCAAAGTTTACGCGAAGTCACGAAGGCTTTTTTGCGTGGTCCTGATTGATGAAGTATTTCTCAGCAAGGAAGTTCTGAAAATGTTTGAAAAGGTGATAGTCGATTGGCGAAAGGTCTGAAGAATATGGCGGTTGAGGTAGAACTTCAACCCCCAATTCGTTCAATTTATGGATAGTGATTTGTGAAACGTGTGGGCGGGCGTTGTCATGCAAAGGAATCGGACCCTTTCTTTTGATAAGTGTTGGCTGCATCTGACAAAATTTTCGGTACAATTCGTCGTTTTTTTTCACAGTAGGGTTCTGCTGTGATGGTATGGCCTGATGATAAAAAGTTATAGTGGATCACACCAG
>MU913427.1:0-17905 GCA_036418165.1 Cooperia oncophora | reverse complement strand
GCAATTCCCGTCTTCGAGCTCATTTTCAAATTGCCTAAGTCACCAAATCCACTAAAAACTTGTATATAGGGGTAATTCAACATCCTGATTACGAGTATGACACTCATTCTTGGCGCTGGCGCCAAGAGAGGACACTACGATTACCTCCTGGGCTCAGCCTTAGCAGAGCGCAGGTAACCGTAGTGTCATCCATTAGCGCGCAAAAATGAATGTCATATTCGTGATCAGGATGTTGAATTACCCCTATATACAAGTTTTAGCGGATTTGGTGATCTTGCCACTTTTAAAATGAGCTCGGAGCCGAAATTTCTGGAGTCCAAACGGGGGGGGGGGAGGGGGGGGGGAGAGGGCGGCACCTTCCGACGAACTTTCAGAATCAGCAGGGCTAAATAATCTGCAAGGTTCTAACAAGGAACCTAATAAACACACCCCATCACCAGAAGTCAATGTCTCCTCGAATGCTAGTGATCCAAGGGAATCACTGCGCAATCTCTTTGTTGCAGAAACTCTCGTTGGTGAATTGATTGGCAGTGAAATACGAACCTTCGTGAAATGTGGAAAAAATGACCCACCGGACTGTTCTGCAGTGACGAAAGAAATTAGCGAATCGAAAGATGATCGCCGAGCAAGTAGCGGCCAAAAAACCTCGCCAGTAATTCTTCACGGCGAAGTACTTTGATGTCGATTCAATAGCGTACAGTACAGCTGAAACCAGAGCTATTTTGAACAATAAAGTTTTTTAGGCGTAAGTGATTTACTGACTAAACCGAGCACGGTCTCGTCTTGATATAAAAGAACCCATGGTCGAACCGTTAGAAGGACCAGTCGATGTAAGCTGCTCAAGTACGTTGATCCCGTCTGAGGCCGAATAAAACTCTTAATGTCCTGCCCTTAAAGGCACAGTTCGCGACCGCAAATTGCGGGAAACGGAACTCAAATAGGCACAAAAAAGTGCTAAGTATCTGATTAGCGGAGAAAAGCAGCAGAAAAAGCAGTCCGAAATGTTATAGAGAAAGATAACATAGTGGCTACTAGCTAGTAGCTAGCAGCCGGTGAGGGTCGGCATGGGCCTAAGGGGTGTCCATGGGCCTAATTAGTCAGCTTCTAGCTTAGTTCTTGTCGTTTTTCACATTTTGAAAGTAGCGCAGCCTCAAAAATCGCCTTCCGGATCGTCCGACACATTTGAGAGGTCATAGCCTTATTTTTTCGCGGAATGTGCCTTTAAAGGCACAGTTCGCGACCGCAAATTGCGGGAAACGGAACTCAAATAGGCAAAAAAGTGCTAAGTATCTGATTAGCGGAGAAAAGCAGCAGAAAAAGCAGTCCGAAATGTTATAGAGAAAGATAACATAGTGGCTACTAGCTAGTAGCTAGCAGCCGGTGAGGGTCGGCATGGGCCTAAGGGGTGTCCATGGGCCTAATTAGTCAGCTTCTAGCGGAGTTCTTGCCGTTTTTCACATTTTGAAAGTAGCGCAGCCTCAAAAATCGCCTTCCGGATCGTCCGACACATTTGAGAGGTCATAGCCTTATTTTATCGCGGAATGTGCCTTTAAACCTCATATTGATGGATTATTTCAGGTTCTTCTGAGAAGGGACTATGCCCAAGCAAGAGCACCCTCTGTTCGTTTTCACCCTGAGCAAGCACCTTCTGCGCGTTTCCAGAGGAATGCGCTCTCAGCTTATTCACCGTAATAAAACATACTCCGAGTAGCAAACCATGGTATCAGTTTCTAAGAGAAAGAGGAATAACGTAGTACTCGTTGCATATGACCTACAACAAGGAATACCATAGTTCAAAAACTGATTCCGCATGCGGAATGAACCTTCCTGATCATTACAAAGTTACTTATCACGGCACAAAGCTTTTCACAATGAAAAAAACTTTCCTACATTTGATTACCCTCTCATCATTATCTGCTTATTAGGCACTGTTTACCCACTACTGCTCCGTTCCAAAATCATTCCAGTTTTTCTACCGATTGATTTCTCCGAGGGAAGGTTTGGCTGAAAAATTGTTCCCAAAGGGTGGTTTTACATTCTGACGACGTTTTAGCTGAATCTGCCCTCGGACAAGAAAGTTGATATAAAATGGCCCGAATCCGAAATAATGGGGCAGTGGAGGGTGGAAAGTTCCCTTTGATTGTTATTCACTCTTGCAATAATCGTCATCTCGTTCAAAAAAATTGACGGCTTTATTCAAATAAAACGAACAAGAAAAAAAAGATAGAAAAGTAATGTTTCGACTCTATGTTAGTACCTTGCTTTTATGGATGACCGGCTCCAGTGCCTGCTTAGCCGAGCGCTTACCGGTAGTATCCTCGTTTCTTCAACAA
This sequence comes from Cooperia oncophora, assembly GCA_036418165.1. NCBI lineage: Eukaryota > Metazoa > Nematoda > Chromadorea > Rhabditida > Trichostrongylidae > Cooperia > Cooperia oncophora. Next base: position 15,572 of record MU913427.1, on the reverse strand, counting down.
GGTGAGTAAACTGCTGGATGCCGATTTCAGCGAATGACAAAACGTCGTAGCTTTCAACATTGGCTGAACCTTCAACTGACCAGAACAGGTGAAAGTGCATGGCCGTGGGTTGGGCGAATGAGGTGACTGAATCCAAGTCTCATTGGTAGTATTGTTTCAGCCGGAACACTGCTCAATAATAAGGTCAGATAGGGCCAGACATTGCGATGAACAACGATGGCTCTCTAATACTTGTATGGCGCTGGATAGAGCAGGCTTTTCTTGCATGACACCCGATTTGAGATCACGGCGCTGATTTTGACAACCCACGTTGCTTTCCAGTTTCTCGAAATTTTCCTCTGTGGCTATGTCGGCCAATATTCAATGTGTAGGTAGATGCATTAGCTTTCGAGTGCTATAGGAGACCACAGAACTAGGTCCTCTGCTTCCTGACATTCGCCTATATGTCTCCACAAGTTTGAATGAGATGACCTACACTTTGTATCCAGGAGATAGATGGATCGTAACTGCGTACTTATGGTTAGTGGCGTGCGTGGCACTCGCTTTGAAAAGTGGTAGTTACCGCCGAAGAAACTATTCATTATTGGCATTTGAAACCTAATGACGCTCAACTAATGAAAGTGAATTTAGATGAAGTCGTATAATGCTAAGAAAAAGCAGAAGTTTCTCGAGACCGCTGTCTCGCGTGACACTGTGCCCGAAATTATGACCCCTCTCACCGTGAGGTGCAGAGTATAATAGAAAGTGCGCTGCAGGAAGCGCGAGTATGTGTATTCCATATCTCGGAAGTGGGGAGGGCGTGGCTGCGTGCATTCAAGTGTGGGCGGTTGCGTTATTGATGGGGCACTACTGTAATCATGTTTCGTAGCTCAAGACAGGGGGGTATGTGACAAGAGGATCGTAATTCGCCGCGCTGCTGGGCGTCGCGTGCGACGTCTAGTCTGCAAAGGACGATGGTTCCAGGTAGTAGATGGCGACAAAATGCAATTAAGGACCGAAAACAGTAATGACTGTCTACGATGACGGGGTCTACATGAAGTCCGGTGCTCCATTCGACAGGTTAAAACGAGTTATGAAAACGCCGCGCCCATCGCCGCGCGTGGCGGTGCGGCGAATTACGATCCTCTTTACCGTCTCCAAGACAGGATAGCATCGTGTCTGTGTCAAGTGGGTAGCCCGTTAATTAGCAGCCGCCACGTCCAATAAAACGCGCACTCTCACCGTGATATGGAGTGTAACTCCCGCGACTCAACTCTATTATAGTGGTACCCAGATGTGAATATCCAAGAACTGGTTAGGTTGATTGTGAAGAAGAGCGCAGAAGAAACCGCTGAAAGCGCCCAAGGTCTCGTTTTTTTAGCCATTGTACGAACACAAACGAGTTGGATAGAGACGCAGAGACACTCAGACTAGAAAAAGTCAGGCAACAGTCATACAGCGCAAACACAAGAGCGAGAAAACTGGCTGTAGTGCCACGAAGCAGTAGTATGGTCATTCAGTAGCTGGCTTGGCCATTCATTTCCTACTGACTATGAGTGGTAACGACATGCGCTTCTTGTTTACGGAAAGGATTTCGTCTCTCACGTACTCCCTAAATACGCCACTTGTGAGGAGCTTCCCTCACCTCCGATTGGAGCTGAGAATGTGCAGGCGATTCCAACTGCACAGCCGCTGCTCAGCATCTCTATTTCACGACCCTCATTCGAGAAGAACGCCGAGTACTGGCACGAAGCAGTGATCTTCGACAGCAACGTCGCCACAATTGCTCCCATGTGCACGAATGGGCCCTAGAATAAATGGTGAAAATGAACAAAAATGAAAAAAGAAACCACTCTGAGTCCTATTGAAGATGTGGGAACAACCTCCTTTCCTATTGGCAGCCCTCCGCCCATGGCTAACGTCAAGCCGACCATTTTAGCTATCAATGTGCGGAACGTGAGATAATTGTCCATTTTGAAGCCATGCATGATCACTTTCACTTCAGGAATTCCAGATCCTGAAATCGTTATGAACGAGTTGTAAGGGGACATACATGGACATTTCATAACAGATCACAAAAAAGCTCACCAACTGCTTGCTTAGAGACGATTTGACAAAAAACAGCCGAAAGAGCTGTCAAAATAACCACATGCATCACCCATGAGAAAAAGGCCAAGTGACTCAGATATTTGACGACTCATAAAAAACGACGTGAGCTGAAAGCGTCAAATATAAAGTTCGCTTTGGTTTGGAAAGTTGATTGAAAATTCCGGCGGTTCAAGGCACATTCGCGGAATAAGTTATGACCGAATAAAGTGGGCGGATGCAGTAACAGCTGCTGAGTCATTACTAATTACTCATTTGCACTCCGCCCCTCTCATATTACAGGAAACGAGAACGCATCATCGAGGGTCGTCACTCTTGCCTTTTTCTACGCTTGTCAGCCTATCACAGAATGCTGTCTTTGACAGAACAAACTCCATCGAGAGTTAAGTGGACCCTCTGAACCTTCTGCAGCATTCCCTAACTTGGAATTTCGGCTGTGAAAAAAGCTAATCTAGAACTGGTTCATGACATGACATTGAATCCTACTCTGTGAGGCGGTTCTAGGATGCTCCGTTTCTCACAGAGAGAACTCTCCTTTTCACAGCCCTCTTGAGCCGCTATCTCAACGAACTAGGGCCTAGCGGAGGATCTTGTGCAACCCTTTATCAATTCGCTAAATGAGAAGGACCTTTCATCCTTTCCTTTTTCTACCCTATTCTTTTCCTAGGGACCCCTCCACGAGTGACCGAACAGTTGCCTGCAAAATGAAACCTGAAAGGAGAAGGGAACCATTTTTTTCCCCACAAATCGCATTTTCCAGTCTTTCGAAGTTATTAGAATCCACAACGGAACAACAGTCGAAAGAAACAAATCACATCATAAAATTAGATTGGATGATGTACAGATGTTTTGAAATAGAGGGATGATCAGTGAGTTTACGATCAAATGAGGTGTTCAGCGACGCCTTTTCCATAACCGAGACCTGAAGTTCACATTGTCGTAAGAAGAAAGTTGCCTTCTGATCTCCAAAATGGGATTAGGCTCAATCAATCAAGCTTAGAGAGAACCGTATTCAGGATATTGTTCAGCTCTCTACCAACCAGTGTGGCTTCGTGACCGGCTGTAGCACCATCGACGCCATACATGCCGCTCGCCTCTTGCTGGAGAAACATCGTGAGAAGAAGAAGCATGTCCACCTAGCCTTCCTTGATCTGGAGAAGGCATTCGACCGTGTCCCACGTGAAGTTATATGGTATGCCTTACGGCAGCACGGCGTTCCCGAAGAGCTGATTGAGTGGGTACGCATCCTGTACTTCAGCCCAACGAGTCGAGTGCGAACACCGGCAGGCACTTCGATGGAATTCCCCATCACAGTGGGAGTTCACCAAGGCTCTGCGCTCTCCCCGCTCCTCTTCGTTGTCGTCATGGACGCCATCTCACGTCCTTGGACGCTCCTCTACGCTGACGATGTGACGCTGCCTGCGAGGATAAGGAGGAACAAGTGCAAGCTTGGACTTAGCAAACTTCGGGCTCAGATTGAACGTCAAGAAAACCGAGTACCTGACGACTGACCCGGACGAGTCTGGTTCCCTTAAGGTCAGCGGCAGTGTGCTCACGCGAACGACAACGTTCAAATACCTCGGATCAACAATTACGTCTGACGGTAGTCTTGACTCAGAAGTGAGCGCGCGTGTGAGTGCAGCCTGGTCTAAGTGGCGGTCTATGACTGGCGTTCTCTGCGACAAGACGATACCAGATCGCCTCAAATCGAAGATCTATAGGACCGTCGTTCGACCAGTCGCGATATACGGTGCTGAATGTTGGCCTACGACCAGAGAAGTTGAAGCGCGCCTAGGAGTCATGGAGATGAAAATGTTGCGATGGACCGCCGGTGTCACGCGTATGGACCGAGAATGCAGAGAAGCATGGCAGTTGTCAGTTAGGTGGAGCCTAGAGAGGTTGCCAACTTACTGGTGGTTACGTTCGGCTGCGCCTCAAGAAGCTTGAGTAAAGGGCCGTCATTCTGTGCTGGTGGCCGACCTATACATTGCCTACCTCCGAATTGAATAAGTCCAGCTTGGAAGCGCTGATGCAAAAGCCTCCCTCTGCAGTGGCGACATAAGGAAGAGATTTGGTGTAGCTCCTGTGGCCGAGAAAATGCGCGAAGCTAGCCTCTGATGGTACTGTCATGTTCTTCGCGCGAAGTATGTGACTGTAGAACTGGTCTTGAGTTCGAGGTACCCGGAAAGCGGCCTAAGGGACGCCCCAAGCAGTGCTGGTTAGACACGTTGCATGCGGACTCAAAGATAGTTGGCACCCATCCCGAACAAGCATTCAATCGCGGGAAGTGGCGTGACAAAATAAGACGAGCGGATCCCGCTAAAGATCTAGAAGAAGAAGAAGAAGAAAAAGAAGAATCAAGCTTAGAGATAGTCTTTCTCTGGCATTCACTTCTCTAGTATGGGCGCATTAAAGGGCGATTTTCCGCGACCACACTTCATAGGTAATACAGTTCAAAAATAGAATTGCCCTGTGATTGTTGACTTATTGAAGAGAAGGAACCACGAAAAAGCGCCCGCAATAAGACCCTCTTTATTTCAATTGATCATGATCACCGGACGAGCGTAAGGTGGTCAAGATCGATTGTGGATTGCAAAAGGCGGCGATACACTGATAAGAGACGAGAGAGGCCAGAAAATGACGGGCGAGAGAGCGCAATGGCAGTCTCACAACGACACGGTCACCGGAGGCCGGCATGGGCCTATCGGGCGCCAATGGGCCTAAAACATGAGCCGTGCGTTCTGCTTGCTGTTTTTCAACTTTTAAAAGCAGCATATCCTCTACTGTTGCCTGCTTGATCATCATGCACGTTTATGAGGTTCTAGCCTTAGTTTATCGCGGAACGTGCCTTTAAGGTAGACATTCAGACAGTAAGAGAGGACTTTACCGTGTTGAAGTAATTCGATAGCCACGTCCATTCCAACAGAAAGCACAGCAGTGATTACACCAAGCAATGCAGATAAACACCAGTCTTCCACCAAAAAATGCACCACATTTCTGGCTTGTCCTGAAATAAATGCAGACCTTGAAAAATTGAAAGTCTCTATCACTATAGACGATTGCAGCTCTCTTCTCACAGAAAAGGGAAATCTATGAACTTTCTTCGAAATAAAAAAGTTTAAATGTCTCAGGAAATATTTTCAGTTCGACTAGAGCTTCTCGGGGATACACCCATTTTTCTTCCTACCTGTTCCTAGGTACCTTGTGCTATCAAGCAGCCTAACTATAAAGGAAAATTATGCGTAGACATGGAGCAACTTCAGAAAGAGACTATGCGTAGAGATGGAGCATTCTAACAGTTGGTGGGGAGCTGCATATCACCATAACTATATGACCCTACAACTCTTATCCCAGAGAAGAGAGAGCTGGTAGACCTAGAAATTCTGCTTCATGCTCATGCATCATGCTTCTCCCTCTCTAATAGGGGTGGAAGTGGTTCAACAGTGGGATGGCGTCCTTTCTCGCCGGTAAAAGGTCTGTGTCAATTCTCAGACGGGCTGACCGTCCTCGTCCAGCATCTTCATCTCTTGATTTAGGCTTGTCCAGCGCCTTGATTAGTTAAGAACAAGCTTCTGTTGTTGGCTGTGCGTTGCCCCCCTATCGTTGTATTGACAACGTGATTCGTCTGTGGGTAACAGGGCGAGTATCGGATCACCTGTGTTGTCGGAGTTTTATTCCATCAGCCCAAAATAAAAAATTACTTTGTGTTTATCATTTGTTGTGCTTTTTATATGACAAATGCTTCGGTGGATAAGTGGTAGCGCCTAAGTAGAGTCAGCATTCAAGAATGGAATGTCGCTGCGGGGGTTCAATCACGTAGCCAACAGACTGAGATTCGGTGGGAAAAAAGCGTATAATTCCAGAGGCGGAATGGTTTGGCAAAATATGTACTTTTACAGGCTGGATGACGGCAGCCGTTGGCGCAGCACACACAATGTACTGAAGCCAGTAAGGAAATGCCATTTTCTCCACGTTTTCATTTGTGGAAATTCATCGTGAACGCTTGATTTTCTGATAGGGACCATTGACTACGGTTTCTCTTTCCATCTGTGAACACGAGTGTTCATCAGAGAGTATGGTGGCATCCCCTTAATTTTCATAATAAATGAGCCCTCTTGGAGGTGGGCATCCACTGATTGGACGATAGGTGGCGCAGCCAAGGTTCTCAAAATATTTCTGTGAGCAGCATTGCCGTAAAAACAGAGGCTTATTCGTTTAGGCTACTCGCATGAATTACAATACTGCCTCTCCTTTGCCATTCGTTATGGAAGTGAAAATTCTTTACCTGGTGGAAGAGCGCCTATTTCAGCTACAGTAAGCCGAATAGTAAACAAGGAAAGTGCAAGTGACGAGTAGTCTAACAAAGTCCCTGGATTACCCGTTATCATATGGAAAGATACTGCGAACAAAAGACGAAATACTTTAGTGATTTTTTTGTCGTTCTTTTTTGGCTCTTACCACTAACAAAAGGGTTAAGGAGCATTAGTGCTAATTCCGCACTTTTATCTTATTGCGGGTGTTCTTTGATTTTTTACACATTTTGAGGTGCTCGAGGTTGCAGCGCTGCGAGCACAGCTTGAAGGCCACTACAGTGCCTTAAATAGCTGAATTCACAGATAGTGGAGTGCCTCTAACCTCCTCCCTGGATGAGTACCGTTACCAGTTACACGCAAAAACCAAAAGAGAGGGGTAGGAATAACCTGGTAGTATTGCTGATCTGGTGAGAAAGCGTTGCCGAGAACTCGCTTGCCGATTGTCAGCGATGCAGCAAGTTGCGCCATGCACCGCTGCCCCGAAGAGAATTAGGTTGGCTCAATGATCCTCAGCAATTATTGTTGCACTTTAAAATGTCTGGTTATTAAGATTAAGCAAACAAAGAACGTCTACCCGGAAGATGCTCGCCAGCAATGGAAGACCTTGAATAAGGGTATGCTGGTATCCCTATGAGCACCAGAGAAGTATACTCGAAATCCCTGAGATCGGGTAGGCGTGGCTGCGTACTTGATTTTGAAATGGCGGCGGCCTAGGCTTTCGTGAGATATTGCCATTTTGGAGCAGTCGTAATCATGTCTACATCTAACACAGAACAAGATAGCAGTTGTTTCAAATTGAAGTATCCCACGAGAAATCCGTCCTACGCCATACTCGAAAGCCACGCCTACTCCGTCTCAGGGATAAGGAGTGTACATCAGAGATATGAATTTCAAAGTAGGACCCATCCACTCCCTGATCCCCTAAAACACCTGTGACTTAGGTGATAGAGGTGATGATATTACAAATTACAATGCCCCGCAGCATGGAGAATTATGGAAGTGTGCACTTTGAAGAGGGTGATTAAATTAAATAATCGTAAAAAGGAAATGATCGACTTTAAGCCATAATAGCTTGACGTGCATGGCGCACGTCACAAGGGAAAAAACAGCAGACTGCATTGGCAGCTCATGACAGGCCATAGATATGTCAACGATTCCCATTCTATCGCCGTTTTCTGAATGTCAGAATGATGCTTCGAATGGCGAACCCGATGGTGAGCCAAAGGCTACAGCGCTAGAAAAAAGGCTCCGAACAACCCACAAAATAGCATTCTCAACAATTCTAACGCAGATCGCAGTCTAACGGCTGTCCAACAGTTCTCACTCAGTATCTGGCTAACAACAAAGCCATAAATGGGCAAGCAATAAACACAAAAACACACAGAGGCAAGGTTTAGCTCTTGATGTTCGGTCTGGATGCCACTGGACTTACTCGAGCTTGCAGCATACCTCTAGGTCAACTTCATAAGGCCTGCAGAGATTTCAAGAGAATTCATCCCTGCTGACTAGTACTTCAGAACCGTTATCAGACCTCTCTCTAATCAGCGCCGGCTAATCGGCTGACGAAGTGATGATGAAGACTTTATCGTGGTCCCTACGGGGTCCCAGTGGGTGATCACACTTGCGGCACAGGGGTCAACTTCTATGTTTGTTTGGGACATTTTCCATTTAGGAAGCAGCTTTTTCTTGTATTCTATACCGAGAAAAAGAATACCTACCACCGCTTATCCACTACTGCCCTAGTCTCCGAACTGTAAGCCAGATTCTGATTGAAATCGTCCTCTAAGGTAAATTTGGTCAAAACTTTGTTCACAAGGGAAGTATGCCTCCTGCACATGCATATCAGGCCCGTTTGAAACAACGGAGGGTGGGGGGGGGGCTTATGTTCTATAAGCACATTCATGGCACCATGCCCCAATGGAATTGCAAATACTAGAAAAACATTTGCAATAAAATCGGTGCTGAGAGATGTTTCAGCACAGCGTCTCTGACGCCAGGGCCAAGCGGTTTGAGACAAGCGGGCGCGGTATCTGTGTTACGTATTTTACCCAAATCAAAATGCGGGATTAGTGGAAAAGTCCAGCACAGAATCTGGCAGAGATTTCGAAGAGTGGGTCAGTGAAAGGTGAATAGTGCCCAATAATCTCATACCCAAGTTCAGAAACCAGATCCGATAAAAGGCTTCAGTCTTTGGCCTGCTTATTTTCCTCCCCTGTTGCTGCTGCTAAAATTGTATTTTACTTTTTGTAGCTGCAGTTCGCTGTGGAGGGGTATTTATCGGTTCCTGGCAACGTATCTTGCAACTTTGCGAAGTCTTCTGACATTCTTAAACATAGCATTTAGTGCTGGAGGGTACAAAAAAGTAGGGGATGAGAAATTCCGCATAAGCAGAAAAGAAGTTAAAGAAGGAGGAAGAGGTGAACAAACCCAGTAGTGCGGAATGAATCTCATAAATTTCACAAAAAGAGGTTCACCTCCACCAGAGCCGTGTTCGATTCTTCGTATGTTGCGATCTCCCTCACCTTCCATCTTCCTCTGGGAGCGACCACAGTATTGTAAGCAACAAATTCATACCGTTTCATAGCTTTATTGGAGTTTTCATGACTTTGCGAAATAGGCCCAGTGTGTGGCAGAAGTTTACAGAATAGAAGTTAGAACCAAAGAACCCGTACCAAAGTAGAAGTTTTATATGTTAATCCGACTCACTGGAGCAAAACTCAGCAAATGTTTCGTTTGACTCAGTGGGATCATCTTCGGACGGCTCCTCGTCGTCCTCGGTCTTTCCTCCGGGGCTCATGTCAAGTAGTGAGCGCTTCACGTCCGACATGACGCTGAAATGTATCCCATAAATAATAAACACGAGAAAAAAAATCCTTTTTACGGACACGTGTTTATAAGCTAACTTTAATAAAGTGAGAAGAGTGCTTCGATCAAATAGGATACTGCTTACTACATGTAATCAAGCGCTTGTCTTATTTATTTATTTATTTATTTATTTACTATGCACGCAAGGGTGCGCTACAATGTGCTCGAAACTGGATGGGTTGGACAACGAAAACATTCAAGCGAATAAAAATAAAGACAACGACAAATTCAGACAAATACACATTAGCAGAAAACTCTTCACACCTCAATATTTTAGAAATCCTCAATTCCTAGTAAAGCGAGTAGGTCAACTTCCTTCAATTTCTTTTTGAACACGTTGGTATTTGGCGCCTTTTGTAGGACTGATGGCAGTGACTGCAGCCATCTGGCTCCACGGACGGAAAAATAGTGAATTAAATATCTTAGAGTGATATCTATTGCTCTTGGGCACTGTAGGGACAGCGAAGAGAAACGGCCCCTGCTTGGCCTAATACCCAGTACTTACTAGGCTTCAATCTTAACTCTCCTTTGAGTAACTTGAAGCAGAACAAAATGTCATTAAACACCCTTCTATATAGTAATGACTTCAGGTTGAAAAGCTGTAAGCGCTCTCTATAGCTGGGTAAACCACGTGGATATGACGGGCTGGGATAACATCGGTACATCAGAATTCTGGTGAGAGTTTGCTGAACTTTTTCAACTTTTGCCTGAAGTTTTTTGGTGTAAGGACTCCATATCTGAGAACCGTATTCAAGTATGGGGATGACATATGCTTTATAGAGCTTTAGCAAAGTTAGAGAATCATTTATTCGAACATTTCTGAGTATTGCAAAAAGGGTTGTGAAGGCCTTACGAACAACAGCATCAATATGATGTGAAATCCAAATCAGAATTTACAAGAAAGCCGAGGTCACGAACTTCATTTGAAGTACCAAGTATTGAGGAATCGCGTCAGCAATTTCCCTGCTATCTACCCTTCCTCATGCTTTTTTGAAGCTTTTCGAAATTAGAGTAGATAAGTCCGCTGCAAAAGAAAATCGGTTGAGGCAGAGCAGCTAAAAGCGCTGCTGGTGCGAAACATCTTCGCTATGATGTAGGTACTACGATGAATCCATAATTGCTAAATTCGCGAATATATGAGCAGTTAAGAGGAGTAGACGATTCAGATTGAGGCGGCAATCGTTGGCCGCGGTTAAGTACGGGCGGTAGATGTAACAGTATACATCCAAGACAATTCCTCTGATAACACCAAATATCAAAGAAAGATTAGTGGTGATGGGCGAAAAACCTTGCAGTGCACAGATCATAAAGATTTCACGTGGAAAATATGTGGAAAATATCGGGTCTGAAGAAAGCAGCGGTTTTTGTACTTTCGTCTATATATTAACATAGAGCAGATTAGCGATTAACGCATCCAATATGACTGGATTTTAGGAGTGGTGTTTGCAAAGCATGCCCAAAACAGTTTAGAAGTTCGCTATAGATGGCTCGAAGGGCGCCTGAGAAGCAGCCTAACTCCTAATTTCTTGTAGTACCATCCATACGATCCGTTGGTGAACACCTAGAATCAGATAACGCCTGTGGTGACCATGTCTTCTATTTTTTGAGGGCAGTGAAACTGGCCCTAGACCTCTATTGATTGGAAGAGCACACCGGTTTGTTATTCCTTAGCACTTTTGGTTGCGTCAAGAGAGGCTGTTGGTGTATGAAACTTTCTATGATTGGCCTGACCGGCCCTGCTTTGGACTGTGCGTGCCTCAGAGGGCCCGAACATCTTATTTCTATCATTTACTTACTTGTATTCTTTGCATGCATTTATATATTATACACTGTGATACTATAATGAATCTATCATATCTAAACAGAGCTCTCCAGCTTCAAGGTGTTCTTCCCTATCACTTGCCGCAGCCAAACATGTTCCCTACTTCTGGCAAAAATGATCCGGGCGCGGAACCCGAACACCGAAAAAAAAACCCCAGAGAAGAAGGCGACTCTTACAATACACGCCATGAGGGCGGCGTTGTTTATGTGGCCAGTTAGACGGTCGTAAAAAGAGACATATGGATGCGCTGTATCCAGTAGGGGGAGTGGTACGGTGGTATATAACCGCGTTTACACAAGCCACGCTTATCGAGTGGTCTGAAATCTTGGTCGGCTGTAGTCAAGGCAGCCAAGGCTGCTTCCTTCTGAATGGTGAATGGCACCAGATCCTCTCTAGGACCGATATCAACTGACTTGCCAGACGAGCAGCGCTCGCACGGTTATGATTTCATAGGACCAGTACGACATATCCAAGCTCACCTGAGCATTCTGAATGGAGTGCCACATTTTTGAAGGGACGTATCCTTATGCAGATAATCTTTTTTCGATTGTGCCTGACACAAATATAGCTCAGACAATCAGTCAGAAAACACCTCTTCTCTCACTCTTCACATCACTCCTGCTTCGCACGGAGCGTTTCCTTATGGGGGAAAAGGTCATTTGCTCAATGGCAATCCCTTCTATGTCGTAGTGCCATTCTAAGGATTTCTCGCTGATAAATTAAAGAAAAGCTCCGAACGCTTTTCCAGATGAGCTGGATAGCATTTCGTCAAAATTGAGTGGAAGCAGAATGGTGGGCGCATCCAGAATAAGATTTGTATTGGGCGCCATAGCTTCACCCGCTTTAACCGCTCCCAGACATGGCAATCAGGGAATGCCCAGGTTCAACAGTTCTCTTCTCCACTGTAGCTATCAGAAGAGGGTAGCCGCTCCGCAGTACAGAACTGTCAACGAAACAAATGTCTAAAGTTTCGCACTAGGCTTAGAATGAAAACTGCAGCTTTTTTTGAGCAGGGCGTCGCACTGCACTTACTTTTCATGCGATCGTGAGGTGATTTTTATCTGATTGTGAATCTTTCTATCAGTTCGGAAGTGGTCCGAAGGTTACAGGAGATCCATAGCACTCGACCGACGAAATAAGGGTATATCCAAAGAACATGCAGAGGGCTATGAAGCAATTGGCCTATGTATCAGAAGCAAATCTGTTTCAAAGTCCTAAGTGTGTCTGGCGATAGTTATCGGCCTCACAAAAGGTCTCAGCAACCCTTGTATTGAGCCATTACGCAGAATACCAAGCTGAAACTTGTCCAGGAATCAGCTTAATTTTCGAAATGCCACTGGCTCTGAACATATTGGTTGGCGGGAAGTTCTGTCACTTTTTTTCGAATTGCAATATACTTGCCCAGAAGAGTGGAACCGGTCAATGGTAAGCTCTCTTATACAACAGAGCGATGTGATCCGTCCTCTGTGTAGTACCACTCGCTTGCCTCTTGCTCCTCTCCTTCTTCTGCAATATGCACAAGGATTTTATCCGCTACCATCAGCCCCGACCCATCCAACAACTTCCACAAACTATTTCACCCACCACCCTGACGCCAGCGTGTTAGCTGCAGATGCCAAATTGATGGAAGCTGAATAAGTAAGAGACGCCCCCAATCATTGAGCAACCTTACCACGACAGTGACGCTTCAAGGCGGGAGCCTAGGGAGCCTACAGTTTTGATGACAAAGTGAGGTTTCGGTTACCTGCAACCTCAGCTTGAGGGGAGCTGATGGGCCCAGAAACTAGCTGGATGGCAAGAAGGCTGCATCCCTTGGTCAACGCGTATCGCAAAGCGAGGCTACGGAGATCTAAGGTGTATCGTGGATCAGGAGGGACCGGAAAAATTTTCACGCACAAGCCGGCCCTTACAAGATTAGTTGAAAGGCACTTGGTCCAAAAAAGTTCGAGCCGTACCTCATGCAATGGAGCTTGATCTCTCTCCCCCTTGCACTTGTGTAGCACAGACATCGCCCCTTCTAATAGCAAGTTGCCTTCCGTAATCGATCGTTATGCGGACGAAACCTCCAATAACCGAAGTTCAAGTCGAAGTGACATGGGTCCAACTTTGGCGTGCCGTGTCTCCCTGCATAGTGATAGCAATGCATCCATCGAGATTGCTCACAAACACTGCAAAGGAGCTCGCAGTATTGCTTTGTTACAATATATGATCTTACATTCCCTCTCTATAAATAAGAAATTCCTAGTTTGCAAAATGATGCATAAATACGTCTCCCTCCGATCTGAAATGCCACTGGCTCTGAACATTTATATTCACCAATCTTCACTTGGGAAAACATCATTGCTGCCGACTCAGGTGCTTAATGAAGGCAAGAAGACTGTAAACGGAAGTACAGCCGCTTTTGCTGCAGACGCGTGGGCGTGTCAGGGGCTGGGTATGACGCAGCGCCAGCCCGTTCTCCACCAGCTGTTGAAGCGGGCAAGCGACTACAACCGGTGGAAAACGTGGCGGCGCCACGTCAAACCCATTCCTTTCTCCTGACACGCCCAAGCGTCAGCAGCGAAGACGACCAAAGCTTGGATGGAAAGAGGCATTCGGCACAGTACACACCATCCTCGTGAAATACGCATGAAGAAAAGGTCCTCTTTAGTTGCTATGAAAGGGTCCCATCAGCCCTGGTTAGGATAATCTCTTAATCGGCTGCAATTGTGATAGTTTTTTTCTGAAAGTTGGTTTGTAATGTCTACTGGTCCGTTCCCTCAGAGGGCGACTTTTTGGGGTGTTTGTGGAACGTGGCCGTATCTTAGCAGGAGATAGGGTTACAGTGAAATAGTTTGCTCATCTTCACAAAAACTGCAACAAAACTCGGCCTATCTTCTTAATGCCATACTTTCGATGGAAAATCAGAAGCTGGTGAGGAATTGTTTAAAACTCGCTCACAGAAGATAGGAAAGTAAGTATCGTCACTGTCGTGACTTTTTCTTTTTCAATTTCTAACTCAACATGCAATGGAGATTTCAATAATATACCCGTCATTGTTAGCCTTTACAGTGGTCCACCTAGTGGGCAGGTGAGCATTCCTCTTCTCCAAAGAACTGGGGAGGCTGCGAGTCGAGTAAGTCGGCGGCCTCTCGACTGATGTCATCAAAGTTGCTGAAAGTTTTCTTAGCTAAGAAAGCCTAAGGAGGCGGAGCAGGTAGCAGTCGTAGGGGCCTATGTCAGGAGAATATGATGAGCGCAGTATGGTCTCCCAGCCTTACTCCTATATTTTTTGATAGATCTCCAAAGCAGTATGGGGTCTCACGTCCTCACGAACGAGGTGCTCCGAAGCTAGTCTCGGTCATTTTTCTCCAACAGTTTCCACCGATTTCTGGAGCTGAGCGGCATAGCTGTGACCGTGTGTTCTTACATGGGAGCTCATTGAGCGGCATTCCCCTCGCGTCCCGGAAGCAGCACAGGAGAACCTTCTAGGAATGCATACCCACTTCGGATTGCCAGGATTTGTCTTCTCCTTTAGTGAGACACACTGTACTTGTGGATTGAAATCACAGAGGACCCATCTCTCATCTCCACTATTTTTGGTGAAGGGCGAAGAAGCGGAGACTGATAAAGGGGTACCCGGGTGCAGCAGCGTGGCCATCGCGTCATCGGTAATTAGTGATGGCCATACGCGGCAGGCACCTTTTGATAGCGAGGCTAGACAGGACCGTTGAGGTCAGTTTAGATGTAGCATTCCGAGTCCCTTGTTCGGCAAGAGCTGCGAGTGGTAGCATCCGGATCCCTTCTGACAGCTCCGGGAACGGTGGAGTCTTTGAGTGGGGCCGTCCCAACCGAGGTTTGCCTTCAAGAACCGTGTCTCTTTTCGCAAAGCGAGCGAACCAGTGGTGGACAGTCCTAACGGTAGTGGTGTCCTTCCCCCAATGCGCTATTGATGTTGCGGTCAGCTGCGTCGTTCCATTGCTGCGGCATTTTTCAAAGAAAATAGTGAGTTCGAAGCTATTCCTGTGAAACTGACATTGTAATTAAACCCAGGGAAGAGCAGGTACCTTTATAACCCCTCACGGGAAAGCTCCGAGAATGTTCTACAAGCGTAGCATGTTACGTCCTGTTCGAGCATCAGCAGTCGAAAACTTATAAGCTATTCGAAAAACACTGACAGGACTTTCCTTCCCAACCTAATATATTTTGGCTCATATCAAGGAGGATTGAATGGTTCAACGGACTCTAGGATGCTGAAAGTGCTGATAATTTACAAAAGGCAGGAAAAGGGTAGGAGAAACTGGAAACGGATCTGACGAGGGTACTCAAAACAGAAGTAACACTAGGATGAGTTTAACTACGGGACTACATTCAGCGAAAGTAAGCGCTACAACGCAAGAACATTGCCAAATAAGCTCGTCAAATTACACGATGATTGATGAGTAATGCAACTCGCATATAGTTGGCTTGCTTTTCTGTTAGTAAGTCTATCTGTGTACAGCAACTTA
>MU913426.1:0-14556 GCA_036418165.1 Cooperia oncophora | reverse complement strand
ATGGAAGGGGAATTCGAATCTCAAAAGGAACTGATTAACAGCAGACTCTTGTCCTTTCATTTGTCCTGCTTATGGAAATCCTAAGGCCAACTGCTGTAGAGACAAGTGATTGCATTTTGTCTGACCTAAAGACACTTTTCGCGATTGCATGTTCTAGGTAACAGAGCTCAAAAACAGATGTGCAGTGTAGCACTCGACTTACTGGTGAAACAGAACGCATAATTTTGCCCTCAATAGAACCCTCCTTCCTGCAGTTGACCATAAACACTGGACGGAACACTGTGAGCGTAAGGTGGTCGAGATAAATGGCAATATGTGGAAGGCGACGATAACTGAAAAGAGTGGGAGGGTAACCAGAGAAAAACGGGCGATACAGGAAGGCAAAATTGCCACAATGGCACCAGCAACTAGAGCCGGTACGGATCCATTGGGTGCTAATGAGCCTAACTCTGAAGCTCTCAGGCGCTCTGCCTGAAAATTTTCAAGTCCCGCTTTCGTATAAATTGGTGAGGCTCAGTTTGGTGCCAAGATTGTTGAAGATTTTTTTATTCGAGTGACACTATAGGGTTGTCAACTTCTTTAGTATCTGGAAAGTCGAGAGACATTCAAGAAACCACTCCAGACACATTTTAACTTACAGGGTAGTTTAAAAGGGAGCGTTAAGTGAAAAGACGACGTCTTAGGAGTTATGAACACTGACCTTTATTATAGTAGATCAAGGAGGTCCACCTGCGAACCCAAGTTGGTAACAATGCGGTTTAATAGAGTAACCCTAGGGAAACTTGCTTAAGGGGCCCCAAAAGGGTCGCACTGGATCCCTGTAGTTGTGTGCTTCTGCTTTACATTCTGAGCGAAGCCAAGGGCATTTTGCGATGAAATGCATTTGTGATGGTTATGCGTATATATCCCATGTTTGGCCTGTTCAAGTCATGTCTTACCGTTGGGGAAAATTTTAGCACAATGCAACCCCCTATCCAAAGCGAATCCCTCCTCTGGCGGGTAGGATCCACAATTCCTTCCCAACTGTCTTCCTAAATTTTCCCCATTCCAAACCACTTCCTGGAATTTTCGCCGGAGACCTTTTTTATCCTGGGTATTTTTCTGGAATTTTTACTAATGTACCCTGGTGAAGCGAGGGAGGGGAGGGGGGGTGGCAGTGCGACCCCCTCATTGGGGATCCCCAACGTAGGATGCCCTGACCGTGTTGTTCGCGATCTCTCTCCTCACTACACCGGTATTTAAAGACTGCTAACCCGGCGAACTATCCCACTCAAGATGATTCGGTTATAGGTTTAAGCTTAGATTTTTGTGTCCTGCGCATGAAGTATTCGAATCACGTTTCTGATCAGGTAATTCTTGATTTTAACGCTCTTACGCAAGTTTCGCGACAGATTCTACTAGTTCGTTGCGTGCTCGGTTACCAGTCCATTGGGTATTCGACTGTACAAGGGGATTGTACACAGGGTCTCGATCACCGTGATCCGGCTTATAAACCCCTCTCCGTTGGAGGAAAAGGGCACGATTAATCATGCACGCATCAGTTATCTCACGTTATTTCTATGCAGAGATTATCTTTCCTTTGAGGCTTCTTATACTAGAGCGATGCCACGGAAACCTTCGGCTTTCTTTTAATCAAAATCTTCTTAACGATTGACGCCGCTTGACATCGAGACCTTCGCTCTTTTGCTAATTAGATCCTTGAGAGACATGTCTGAAGTACAACTAGTAAAACGAAATCGAGGAAGCTGAGGAGAGCAGAAAAAGTGCACTAGTTTAAGCGTATCCTGAGTTTCTTAGTTGATCAACGACTATTTTTCCATTCAGGCCTTTTTACGATTTTGTGGATGTAAGGGGCTGGTTCCTGCTGTTCCCAGTTCTATAGCTTTGCCTCGCTGAGCAAAAGCAAAATTGAAGCCGCGCAGGACACAATCGAACGCCTTACAGCCTCAACATCCTTGACCAACGACCTCGCTGAACTTAGGCACCGAATCACGGTCGCGTGGCAGAATATCTCGTCCAAAAGACTGTGGCGGAGTTTCGTGATCGTGTGCAACGTTGTTGAATTTGATGAGGACAATGTCCAATTAGAACATTACACGATTGGAATTCAGATCTAGTATTTAGATTCAATACTTATGAGGAGTTTGTTGAAGTTTGAATCTTTTTGAATTCTTGAGTTTCGATTTCTTTCAAGGTTTGCTCTCAGTGCACCCCTGCTCATTTTCTTCTACTCATGATAATGTCGTATGTGCTTTTTCGCAATCATGGGAACGGCTGAGGTGAACGAGATTGATACGCACGGCAGGGCATTACCTAATTGCTCGCTGATTCTCACGGTCCCCGTGATCCCTTGGAAATGAGCGGTGCCATCGTGAGAAGCACATGACACTTGTTTCGCAGCAACTAATATAATATTGTGAGTGCAGAAACATGAACTATCAAAGGGTTGGGAACTTATTTATCTTTGAATGGATCGTCATAAGGAAAGTCCGGAGCCTACTCAGTGAAGGCTTATTCGATTACATTAACTGAGCGCTGAAGAGCTATGCTACTGTTAACATATTCGTGACAATGTCCACAATCGGTAATGCGAATCCCACTGCCACCACCCACAACCATTTCCTCAACTAGACTTCTGGGCAACCAGGACAATCGCAAATCGTTTACCCACACTTTTTGAAGAGCGTTCCATTATCCGACTCCATTTCGTAGCAATAGATCCTTGCATTCAGCTTGATGGTGATTACGGCGCTAAAAATGGGAATGTATCGCTGCGACGAGGCCCTTTTTGTCATGGGAAGAAGCAGTCTCATGAAAGGGTTTTTAAGGAGCCTGATCGTTCCTCTAAAACCTTTGCGAATTGTTAGGCATTATATAAGCAGTATAATATAACAAAAAAAGCGAAGAATTGGGGTGCTCTATATAAACGCCTCTTCTTTTGGGGCTTGACGAATTTTGCTTCCATTTAAAATGGATACGTTCTTGCAGGGGCATGTCAGAAAGCTGGGTTTGGCGAGACGTTAACCCCTCTCCACTAATGTTTTAGGCAGGCAAGCGACAACAATTGGTGGAAAGCAGGCAAATGTACCTAGAGTACCTAGAAATAAGCAGTACCTGGAAATGACCTTTGGCCCTATCTGCCAGAGATGTCCCTTACTTAGAACCCAGCTTCTGAACCAGTGAGTGGAACCGAAATAGTCTTTTATTATTTCGTAGTCAACCACATAGAAAAACGCATTTTTGCGCACCATGATTCATCCAAAATGGACGTAATTTGAATAGCACTTGCTGTTATTTGCAGTATTTTCAGTATCTCTTAGTTCTTGGACATGCCAAGGTTCCATCGAGTCTTTTTTGCTTTGCTACATATGATTCAGCCAATCGGATTACAAATTTCGGAAATGTTGTTGTTCGTCACAGGAAACGTTGCACATCAATAATTCTTTAATCCCCTGAATTTCCTGATTGAATCTAGTAAAAATAGATTTCGGATGTGTTAGGGCTTTATTTAATCGGAAATTGGTAGCCTAACATATTTGTCATTCGTTCCGTCGTCAGCCCCGTTCAGGCAAACAGAATCTCCACGAATATGTTGTTAGTGTTAGGGGGATGAAATCTGTAGAGGCAGATCCGTTCATATACGCGAGTGAATCATAAGGGAGCGCTTCACTAAGCAGTTGATTAGTTTTTGTTCAAAATCGTTGCCTAGGTTCCACAGAGTTGCCTGCTCATCGTATTCACGGGCAACATTTCAATAAGGGATAGGCGAGGTGTCCGACCAAGAATATAGCTCAACTGGGTACTTCTCGCTCCCTGTCGCTTATTGACCAAGGCTGAGGATCATCCGTAGGGACAAGCAAGCATGGGAGTTTGCTTCGAAGCCAGGTCCTACAACCGCAAAGGAGTAGGATTAATTGAGTCAACAGTACAATCTGTGACAAAAAGGAAGGCTGTTGTGGTACCACAGTTCCTTTGAAGTACTGGCGTAAGAGGCGAATCCATTAGTAAGGATGCGGAGACGCACGCTGTAACACGCGCGAAATGTTTCTGAACAAAGCGATTGTTTTTTTTAAGGTTTTTTTCGAAGCCTCTCTTTGGTATCCCAGTTGATATCAGATAGTCTTCCTTGAAGGTAGCTCATCACGGTAAAAAACAAGCAATAAGAAAAGCAGAACAGAAACAACTGAAGGGAAAGCCAGAAAAAACACAAAAATTTTAGGGAGTATCGCGTTGTAGGCGCTTTTCGCATGTGCGTTTTGAAGACACATGTAGCGGTTGCGAGTAGTAAGCACCAGGGTTGAAAAGCAAAAGGAGGGTGCTGGTTGGCTTATTCCCGAATAAAAATACTGATGAAACCCTCAAAGCCCTAGACCGAGGTCCTCCCAATTTGCCAGTTGATTGCATGGTTAGAAGGCAGAAGACTGTTGGGATTCGTTGCTAGAGACTAGATGAAAGGGAGAAAGTCATAGATAAGAAAGGCGACCTTTACCGGCAGGGGTGGGAGCTCACTTGTGCTCTGTCGCTGAACTTTCTTGAGCAGCCTTTCCTACCTAACTTTCCTACCTAACTACTTTCTGATCGGTGAAATCTTATCCATCGTGGTACACACAAGGTTTTGATTCTGTGACAGGTATCCGCGAAATACGCCTTCGAGCGAACTCCCACCCAGTCGGCCCTGGAGAGCCCCACGCAAGCTTCCATTGAAACCCTTCATTTTCGACTGCGACACAATCAGAGGTGCTCACGCGGAAAATACGATGGGAATAGCGCTGCAATATTAACTACACGATAGCTGTTTACCACGCGGTCTCTTTCTTCACGAAAAAAATGCCCGTGAATTGTGCCAGATCAAGCAGAATCGGAATATACTTGGATTAAAAACGGAGGGATTATTCCACTTGTTAACGTATTTTGCTGCGGGAAATTTTTTCAAATACATTGTTGATCTTCTGCTCGCGCACTTTATCTAGTGCATCGTTGGGAAATCACCGCTGCGGTCATTTCTGGTAATGAGGAGAAATACGAGGAAAATTCCTCCCTCTACATGGCAAGGCTGCAAAATAACTATGCAGTCGAGATGACCACCGTCTTTGACAGCTGATTTTGATAGCTGATTGGTGACCTCCCTCCTGCCCCCCCCCCCCTCCCTAACCGCTCGACGGCAGTTTTTTTTGAGGAAAATATGAAAAATTTTCAGGAAATTGGTTGGAAATTGGGAAGCAGAGTGAGAAGATTGGAAAGGTGGTAAGCAGGATGCGAAAGGAAAATCGCACCAATGGAGGGAAATTTGGGGGGGGGGATGGGCGTAATTTATATGTTTGTACAATGTGTAGTGTGTAGTGGTAGTTGCTCATTGTGATGCTGAACCCAGCTTTACAAGGTTAGTATTGAAGAAAATTCCATGGAAAAGTGTATTCCTTGGAACGCATTTCTAAATGCTACCGTCGGCACTGACGCTGGCTGAAAGTAAGCGCTACCGTCCCATTAACTTCCCTCCAGCCTAAGTTTGTCCTAATGTTAGTGCTAAATGTCTAAAATATTATTTTTCAAATTTTATTAGTTCATTTATCATTTTATACTTGTAATAATTTTACTATTATTATTATTACTTACTTATTATTATTATTTATATTTGTTAATTTTTCGGAACCGCATCTGTAACGATGTCGTGCACAAGAAGTATGGTGTAGCCCCCATAGCAGAGAAAATGCCTTCGATGGTGAAACGTACGGACACGTACTTCGCGCGAAGGCTGACACCGTCCGTAAAACTGCTCTCGAACTCGAGGTACCAGGAAAGCGGTCAAAGGGGCGTCCAAAGAGCGCTGGCTCGACACGCTGCATACCGACCTGAAAATAGCCGGCACCCCGATCAGGCATTCGATCGGGAAAAGTGGCGTAACTATATCAAAAGAGCGGACCCCGTTATCGAACGGGACAAACACTGAAGAAGGAAGAAGAGGATATTTATTAATTTTTCTAAAGTACCTTTGAATACAGACTCTGAAACTAAGTATCTGTCAGCGAAGGATGCACTTCAAAGTGTGATCACTAGAAGGCCTTCTAAGTGGCCAAGCGAGCGGATCTCAAGAAACGTTTCTCGGGCGTCCCTCTTCTCCGTCCGGTTGAGTTCCTCGTTCTGCTGACGCTGTGAGGGCACTTGTTGCTGCGCATGCTCAATTGCTTTTTCTTCTTGGCAGGTGTCACTGAGCCCTGTTACTAAAAGCCCAAATACGTTCACAACAGCTGTCGTCACTTCAGTCATGCATTTCAGATAATTGTTCTGGGGGGAAATACACGTCCTGATTGCTTTTGCTAGCCTCTCAGGCGATGGACACATTCGAATGATAAACTGAACTCCATTTAATCAAGACACCTAAATTTCCGAAAAACCTGCTGTTGGGTTTAGGAATAGATTAGAGGCCACAATTAAGCTTTCTCTCATGATGCCACCCTGAAAATTTAATTTTGCCTTAATTTCCTGTTTGTGCACTTTTCGTTAATCCTGAATTGGACGCGAAGTACTATCATGCAAAAAACGAGGCAAAGATCAATAGAAGAACAAAGATTGGTTAGAGTACTTGATTCACAACGAGAACCCATGGAAATACTGCTCCGGTACAGACTTTCACTTTATTTTTTGTAAGTAAACTTATGTGGAATAGAAATTCTAAGAGCATCTGCTTGCCTCTACAAGTCATAGTGTTGGCCAGTAACACGTGAAAATATTTCAAGGCAAAAGTTATAAAGGGAATGTACACGTGGTGCGGCCACTGTGCAACCTCATCTCAGCTTACATTTTCTTCCTTGTCCTGAGAAGCCATTTCCGAGCTTTATAATGATCATAGACGCCACCTCCCTTTTCGATAGGAGGACACAGACAACATGAGATACTGTGACATACTTGCTGTGGAAGTTGGGGCGATACGAACTATCGTTTTCCCAATATTTCTGCTTTGCTTTTTTCAATATCCTACTATATACAGGGGGGGGGGCAAAAAAGTCACTTTGACCGAGTCACATATCAGCAAAGTTTTTCGCTGCCCAGACAGAGGACGTGGATACGAGTACCAGGGCGGAAGATACCCGAGGATATTCCTCGATAAGCAGGAGCTGGCCCTCGCCCATCACCCTCATGTACACCAAAGAGGTCATCTCCAGTCGCAGCCTGACTGGAGAAGACCTTTGGAATTCATGTCACCTCCAAACAGCTGCGAAACTTCTAGTATGGAGTCACCCATGGATAGCTACCTGGAGACCAGTACTCTCGATCTGGATGACCTCCAACATCGAGCAGCTCCGACAACGTCGCCACGGTCTAGGACATCATCTTCACCACAGTCGCCAAGGCGCGGGTTGATGGTATGGACCGGAGATGGAACGGTACCTGGAATGGAAAGACCAATATTTTCTTCGTGGACCCCGGACTGAAGGTGAGCGCTGGCGTTTACATCGAGCAACTCGAGAAGAATATCCTCCCTACATGTCGCCGCCCGTACCTTCTTGGAAACTTTGTACTGCTACAGCATTGGGTGCCACCACATGGAATCGAAGGGCGTTGGAGAAACTCTCGCCTACTTGGAATGGAAGGGGGCTGAGTACCTAAAGAAGATGGAATATCCAAGTAGGTCACCTGGGTCACCTGACTGAATGCTCTCATTTACCTCCGGTTTCGGGGGGGGGGGGGGGGGGGGGCGTGCGGGGGGGGGCGGGGGGGGGCGGAGTCAATGGTGGCGCTACGGCGGTGAGGAAATCGACTATCTCGCTGATCTCAGGCACCACTATCGCGCCAGAATCTCTCGATGGCGCTCGTCCAGAAGGCTATGGTGGAGTGTTATAATAGTATTTAATATGCCCTTTAATATGGTAGTAGAAATGTCCGAATAGAAATTACAAAGTGTAAGTTATAGCGCCACGAAAGTAGTGACGAAAAGTGACTTTTTTGGCTCCCCTTTATAATCCGCTAAGTGATGGCCTGTGTGTGTGTGTTTTGTGTGTGCGTCTGTCTGTCTGTCACGAAATTCATAGCGAGCGTCGCAGAAAAGATAGGACGACAGTTCCAAGAAGTGAGTGATATGCATGGCAGGACGGGAACACTTTTGGTGGGAGACAATGTGATAGCGCCTGATAAGATTCGATAAGGGGCCAGAAGGGGAGGGTGACCGAGCCCATAGTGCGGGACACAGTAACAGTGGGACATTGGTTCCAAGGTATGATATAGGACGTGGGACAGGAACATTATTGATGGGTGACAGGGAATGATAGCAGCTGATAAGATCCGTCAAGAGGTGTCAGGAAGGGAGGGTGACCGAGTGGACATTGGTTCCAAGGTGTATATAGGACGTGAGAGAGGTATTGATGGGTGTCAGGGAATGATAGCAGCTGATAGGATTTGATAAGGGGAGTTAGAATGGTAAGGTCGCCATACTCATAACGCGGACACATTAATTCTATTCTATTACATTAATTCTATTATTTTGATCAAAACTGAAATGGGTAGAACATCTCAAGACAACCACTCAACGGTGCTCGTCGAGCCTTCATTCTCTGAATTACATAATAAAGATGTTCAAATATTTGGGACGATTTCCAGCATGTTTTCAAGGCGAACGCCCAACACCCCGATCATGAGTAATAATCGCAAGATGGTCATGGGTCTACCATAACTAGCAGAGTTCAAGGCACAGTTAGCGATAGACTAGGCTAGGACGAGGTCTTAATTGTACAAGCTGACCCAATCCATAGCACCAAAGACTTAGGACATTAAAAAGTTGAAAATTGGCGAGCAAGCCCCAAGAAGCTTGAGGGTCTGGTCTATGGGCAACATCAAGCTAACACCGACCGTCCTTGTCCGGTAATCGTGGTAAAGTCGCTGTCCAGTTGTCGTTTTCTGATCTCTGTCCCACTTTTTCGGCACAACATCGCCTTTCGCCTACTGCAGTTGATCTTGACCCCTTCATCTTCCTTCAGTAATCATCCCAAGTACAGGAATGAGGGCTTGATTGGGGAAGCGGCTCCTTTTATCTTTTTTTCCTCATTAGTAAGTAACCAGAGCAATGCACTTCTGTTGTAGAACGTCCAGGACCAACCATCTCTTAATCTTGGTGATGTATTTTCGAACAAGTAAGTGTATAGGCCGAGTCGTTCAAAATTGGATAATTTATTGGACCAAAGTTTCGGCTACTTCGCCTTCGTCAGGGCCTGAAAGAGTCCAAGAACAATTGAGATCTGTCCCCCCCTCAAACGCCTTAACAAAACTTAAGACTATTTCGAGATCCTAGTAAACCACCTAACGGTATCGATCGATAAGGTGAGTAGGCTTACCTTGATCTCAGCCGCGACGACGTGAGACCGACCACCCAAGCTGTAGTACTGATTACAGTGAGCTGCTACATCACCTCTCCCCCCCCCAGGCTCGACCTCATGTAGATCAAAAACCGCATAGGTCGGCAAAGGGCGCGAGTTCACGGGTTATGGCTAAACATTCCTCTTTCCTGTTCATTAGGGGGTCTTTCGCCGAAATCCAAAACGCTTCCAAGGTTTTCAGGCTCTTGTGCCAGGATGGACAGAGTTACCTGGATTCGGCATCCCCATGATACTCAACACGATGGCTACCAAGTGGCGTCCGGACCTGTGATCTTCGCAAGCCATCCAAGTGCTCTTTAAGCTCGTACGCGCAAAGGACGGCCCGTTTTCCCCACATGTTCACTATCACAATAAATTATAACAATCTTGTTCTTGGACTCTCTCAGGCCCTGACGAAGGCGAAGTAGCCGAAACGTTGGCAAATAAATTATAAGAGTCTTGGACGGCTCAGTTTATACATTTGTTCAATGCACTTCTCTTTTTGAACACTGCCTATGAATTGCAATCGTGGAAACTGCCTTTAAGTCTGCAGAGATAATAAAAAACCTTTTGAAAGGATCGACGGCGAGGGTGTAATAGGATAGCTTCCGCTAAGGTGCCTGCAATGGGATTTCGCTAAAACACTGGTATATGGTGCGGAAGCGAAACGCAGCTGGAATGCAATAGAATAGCCTGGCGGAAGAGAATCTCGGGAGCGTTGTGAGTAGTAGGAGGGAACACGGACCACCCCAGCAGGCAAAATCGCATAAGAGAAACCTCTTTTATCGATGGAAAATCGTTATTCTCGGGCGAAACGTCTTGAGTGACAAACATCGTGTGAAGCGTAATAAATCACATTCACGCCTCATCTACAAATAAGCAAAGACTCATCGGCGGAAAAAGGGAAATGTTGGTGGGTGGGTTGGTGGAGGTTTAGGGCAGATTGGTTCCGGCTTTCGGTCAAGGCCGAAAAGGGTGAAAATGCTCGTCCTAATAAGATTTTCTTTGTTGTCTGTTCATTTTGCGCTTTGAGGAACTGCAACCTATGTTGCGAAAATTCGTCACCAAATTATCTCGTTAGAGCCGAGCTATTGTCTTCGAGCACAGAATGGCCCAAGCGTGAATCATTTAGGAGGCCTCGAAAAGGGCTTATATTAAATTTACTCGCAGTTGTAGTGTCACAAGACATCAGCAGCATTTTCCGCGTGATACATCAGATTGAATCAGTAAGTGATTCAATCTTCTAATCTGAATGATCACTGGAGATCTCAGAAATAGCTGAATGAAAGGACGTGCATATTGAACTTATCAAAAAATCCCACGCCAAAAAAAGCGCGAATGACTGGGCAGGCCTGCAAACAAGCTTTTGAGGCAGGCTGTATTGCGGTAGGTGTTTACAACCTTTCTCAGAAGTCTATTAGAAGCGCAGTGTTGCTCTGTCAGGACATGTCGTACGTTGGGAATCCCCGGCAGGGGAAGTCGTATTTGGTCGCTAGAGGGAGGAGGGCAGAGGGGTGTGTACTTGTCCTCTAGAAAATTGTCATCGAATTGTTGATTTTTCTTGGTTTTTTCGGTCTTGAGCGCCCTATACGCCTGCTCCTCATCAGCGCCTTTCTCGCTCGTCGACAATTTGTTAGACGGAACTGGACCAATCTTAAAAAAAGAAGCAGCGGAAAAGTTGAAGCAAATTGTGGAAGTTCAGAAAGATGGGATGCCCTCACCATAGGATGGACCAGGCGGTGTAACCAGGGGTAGAGTATGCGAGCACAGCTCGGACTCTTCTCAACCACACTATATCATACCAGACGGCAGGACTAGCCTGTGCCACGAGCCTCTTTGGAACTGAAAATTCAGAAAAAATGAAGAGGCAGCAAACTTCATCGCAGAAGGACTATGGACCTCAGAGGTCTCAAAAATCCTCCTAATTTTCCTTCGGATACTTCGGTGCTTAGCAGATCTACCAGTCATATGGCGTACAATGCATAGAAAGCTCTCACATCAAATAGCTATTTCGCTGCATAAACTGTAGTTAGAACTTGGTGATGGTGGGGAGACCTAAAATCTATTTGATTTAGCCATTCTATATGGAAGAATTTTCGCTTAGAAAGGTGATGAGCACTAAAATAGCTGATAAAAAAACTGTGGGGAATTTTCGTGATTTTTTTTCGAGACTTTGAAAGTATTTTTCACCGTTTTCCTAACCTATATGCACCCGCAAGTCCTCTGGCATGTTTCAGCCGTATTGATTTTTGTCTTTTTGTAATTTCGCACAAAACTGTATCGAGCCATTTTCTCCTATTAAGAAGTGAAACCACTTCACTTTTCAGCTATCTAGATCAATACACAATAAACGTGTTATTTTAAATTAATGCTTTGCCATTGTCAATTTTCGTTGAATCGCGAGCCTTCCACAGAGAGAGCGTGAGCCCGCTGTCGCAACATCCGCTCAAAGTAACCGCTTCGTTCGGCTTTCAAGTTTAGGTTTTTTATTGGAGACTGTTTTTCAGAAGTGCCTCGTAATGCTTATCATTTCGCTTCCTCAGGAGAATTGTGGCTTCACATTTTACGCAATTGTATGTCTTCACATGTTGCTAGGTTACGAAAAATTTCTAATGGGTTAGTGAGGCAGAATCAGGAGGCATAATACTAATGTTGAGGACGCTTGTGAGCCCGAAGAGAATGCCGTATAAGAGGAAAGGGATCTTCTTATGCTGGGCAGTTTTCCCAACAGTTTTCGCATGTCCGCGATAGATAGTCCGTGTTCAATCAGACTCGATAGATATTAGTTTTCAAAATCACGTCCACTGTATTAATGTGCTCCACAGCAAGGCGGTGATAATAATAAGTTTATAATAATAAGATAATAATAAGAAAATAATAATAAGTTTGAAAGGTAATAGATCTGGATTTATGGAATCACCTGCTATATTAACATCCTACATTTGTCAACTCCAACAGTGCAACGATGAAAAGATCTAATTGCTTTTTAGCTCTGGGAAATATACTACTATTTTTGGCGCTCCTCTCGATATCGCGAACACAAGTTTCTTAGCTGGGATCAGCAAGAGTTTTCAGGATTCTAGTCTTAGAATTGCTTTCCTTTTAAGTCTGGAAGCTATTGATTAAACTTGTGGACGTTCCCGTAATGCTTGTGAAACTGGATAGTAGCAGAGCGTTTCCCATTTTCATATTCGCTAATTCATTACTTGTTAGCATGTAATCAGTAAATTATAAGCTTGTATTTGGAAGCTCTGGGATAATGCTGGATTCATTGTCTGATGCATTAAGTTTCCTTATGTATACTCGAAATCCCTGAGATCGGGTAGGCGTGGCCGCATATTTCAACTTAATCTGAAGGGCTTCTATGCTTCTGGTGAGATATTTTCATCTCAACAAAATCGTTGTCATGTCCCTGTCCAACACGAATAAGATGGCAGTTGTCCTACACTTGGAATATTGCCGGTCTTCGTATAACGGGCATGAGAATTGTCCCACATTAGCCGGCATTTCTATTTCTGTAGTTTCCAGTTTCACTAACAGCGAACAAAACGGTGTAGTTCAGATTGACGAGGGCATTTTGCTGTCTCCCATCGATCACTGCTGACGAATCCTGCGGAAACCTGCAAATTTGTGTAAAATTATGGCTATACGGCATGAGTTCGCCATTGCTGTTGACAAGAGTCTGGGCAGGTCTCAGCACCAGTGAATTTGACAGTGTCAATTTGACAGGAAACTAGCGCAAGAAACTCGCCAGACTGCAAATTAATCCTTCCGCCTGACTGCCAGTTTGAATAGCGCATAAATACTGCAATCGCGAAATACGAGTATACGGAAAGAATCTTAATTCGCCGCGTCGTGGGCGTCGCGTGCGACGTCGCGCCTGCCATGACGACAACGCTTTAGATGGTATGGTCGAGAACAGACAATGTATGACCAGAAATAGGCATAAGTTGTTGTTTACATGTTTGTCTATCAATGAAACAGCATGCTCCAATCGAATGGGTAGGCACACTAAGGAGACGTCGCGCCTGTAGCCGCGCGCGACGAAGCGGCAAGTTACGATTCTCTCGTCCGTCCCACGAATATACTGCCATTCATAGTCAGTGCTCTCATTACCCGCTTGCAATAGTTTTTGTTTCAATTTCTTAAGCAAACATGCTTATAAAATTTGAAAATATACCCGGAAACGGGTCACATCGAGAATTCAAACTTCCCGAAATTTCATATAGCTTGTATATATGAAAAATTTATGGCACAAAGTATTGTGCGCTATCCAGTAGTAGTGAAATTCGTTGAAAGTTTATGAACAACTAAGGAATTTACAGGAACACACCCGAGGGAACATCTCCGCCAGCCACCTTTTCAAGGTCATAGAAGTATTCTGCTTTTCATTCTACAGAACCAAGTGAAGAAGTAACCCAAGTAGCCCAGTAACCCAGAAGCACCCGATTCCTGACGTAGAAAGAGTCCTCTCCGGAGGATGGGCTCTGAGGTGGAGTTGTCGAGGCCTTTCATCAACTGAACAGCTGAAATTCCTCAAGGTGAAGGGAAATTTCACTGAAATAGGGGAGTTTATGATTTGGCAGTGATATTTTTTAAAAACATGGGCCATTTTGATGCGCATTAGTTAAGTACAAATCGATAGTAGTGCTCTTTGCCGCAATTGTATAAGGGTATCTAACCAATGAAATCGATGAGGATGTCTTACTTCCCAGTTCACTGTAACATTAAGAATGAAATATTCCAAAGAGAAGTATAGCATGGGAGTCGTGCAGGTCTCCCAATTGGTCAGGTCATCGTCAACCCACAAGCGGTATGTCTCACAGAGTGACGGTAAGCATGTCTAGTAAAGCTACTCCGATCCCTTGGTATATATGGTTTCACTCAAGTAAACTTCTGAACAACTAAATTTTAACGGACTTCATTGGACAGAACAAATTTCTAAATGTAAAAGTCGGAAAAGTTGAAACTTCCCTGAAAAAGACTCTTGAGAGGCTCTGCGGCACCTGCCACGTAAGAATGTCATAGAGCAACTCACAAGTCCTTCATAATGATCACTCATATTGAAAGTAGGCATTGTCATCACCCTAATAATCGCGACGAGCGGCAAAAACCCTATGTGGGTAGGTGACCTGACCGGGGAACTTGCTACGCTCCTATGTAGCATTACATCAACGTAACGGTGACATCGACAAATTAGCTAGTATTATCC
>MU913425.1:17385-29969 GCA_036418165.1 Cooperia oncophora | reverse complement strand
GGAATAAAAACGGCCTAAGCGTCCTAATCGTTAATTCGAAGTCTTTTCATGGCTTCGGAGCCGGAGTCACGCCGAATCGCAGAAATTTACACTGGTTTTACCTAATTAACGCTTAAGTTTTTTATTCACATTTTATTTACATCTACATTAGTTGCTCTTCAATTCTAGCTTTCGTCATCTTCGATTCGTACTTTGCAGCATGAGCAACACCTCAATGTTATCCGCATCAGGAGTTTGCGTTTTAATTGTATTCGAAAGCGCAATTACAGACTTGGCAAAGTGCCAGGAGCGCTGCGCGCGACACGCGCCGCGCGGACGGCGGTCAGTATAAACGGGATCGGGAATATTGTAGCGGCGTTCAGCATGTCTGCGCCGCAAGTTGCATTTTAGGCGGAGCATGGAGGAATTAGCCTATCCCACGTCCTGGATCCCCATCCCCGCGCATGTCTGGACGGAAACCGCTACGCCTCGAAAGCTGGGGCTCGTTTGCCCGACACGCATCTCTCATCTAAGCATACGTTGTGTCTTTAAAGTCCAAATCGAAGATGATGACGAGGGCCAGAACTCAAGAGCAACTGTGCCGCTTCTGCAATCTCCCTCGAGAGGCCGCCCATTCCCACAAAGCATGGAATAAAAACGGCCTAAGCGTCCTAATCGTTAATTCGAAGTCTTTTCATGGCTTCGGAGCCGGAGTCACGCCGAATCGCAGAAATTTACACTGGTTTTTACCTAATTAACGCTTAAGTTTTTTATTCACATTTTATTTACATCTATAGGTTGGAAAGAAAGTTCTGTCACTGTTGTGACTTTTTTCTTTTTTATTTTCTAACTCAGCATATAATGGGAATTGGTCAACCATATGCTCGTCATTGTTAGCCGCTGCAGTGCTCCACCCAAGTGGGCGTGTAAGCAACCCCCTCCACACAGAACTGAGGAGGCTGCCAGTAGAGAAAGTCTGTGACCTCTCGAATGATGTCGTCAAAGTTGCTGAAAGTTTTCTCAGCTAAGAAAGCCTTAAGGAGGCGGGGCAGGTAGCAGTCCTAGAGGATTACGTCAGGAGAATATGATGAGCGGGAATCGGTCTCCAAGACTTGCTCCTCAAACATTTGGTAGGTCTACATAGTGGGTAGGGGTCTTGCGTACCACGAACGAGGTGCCCTGAAGCTAGTCTAGGTCACTTTTTTCCAACACTTTCCACGGGGCTGTGGACCTAAGCGGCGCAAATGGTAGCGGTAATCGTGTAATCTTATACGGGCAGCCCGTTCTGCAGCATCCCTCTCGCTTCTCAGGAGCAACACAGGAGAACCTTCTCGGAATGCATGTCTTGTATGGACTGCTAGAATGGGACTTCTACTTGAAAGAGGCACACGGTAATGTGTGGATTAGAATCTTCGAGGACCCATCTCCCATTTCCACTAAATATTCTCCTAGAAGCTCCTCTTGACGAGAGCGGAGAAGGTGAGACTCACGAAGGGGTACCAGGTGCACAGCGTGCTAGCGGTAAAGGTACGAGTGATCCATCGAGCGAGTACTTCTTGGTAGTCGTCGGCTTTCAGGCAGTGGACGACTGTCAGTTAGGTACATCCGAGTCTTGTCGCAAGACTGCGGGTGGTAGCTCTGGATCCCCCTTGTCTGCTTCGAGAATGGTGAGTCTTATACTTCTTGGGGCCGTCCAACCGTTTGTCTTCGAGGATCGAGTCTCTTTTCGCGAAGCGAGCGAACTAAAAGTGAACGATCCTGACGGTAGTGGTGTCCTCCCTCAATGCACTGTTGATGTTACGGACAGCTGGTGGCTCCAGTGCCGCGGGGCCACTGATAGAAGATGATGACCCGAAGATACTCCTGTGAAACTGACATCGTAATTAAACCCAGGGAAGAGCGGGAGCCCTCACACACCTCTCGCAGGAAAGCACCCAGAGTGTCCTACAAGTATAGCATGTTACGTTATGGCTGAGCATCGAGAATCACAAACTGTAGGCTTTTCAAAAAACACTGACAGGACTTTCCTTCCAACCTATACATTAGTTGCTCTTCAATTCTAGCTTTCGTTATCTTCGATTCGTACTTTGCAGCATGAGCAACACCTCATATGTTTCCGCATCAGGAGTTTGCGTTTTGATTGTATTCGAAAGCGCAATTACATGACTTGGCAAAGTGCCGGAGCGCTGCGCGCGACACGCGCCGCGCGGACGGCGGTCAGTATAAACGGGATCGGGAATATTGTAGCGGCGTTCAGCATGTCTGCGCCGCAAGTTGCATTTTAGGCGGAGCATGGAGGAATTAGCCTATCCCACGTCCTGGATCCCCATCCCCGCGCATGTCTGGACGGAAACCGCTACGCCTCGAAAGCTGGGGCTCGTTTGCCCGACACGCATCTCTCATCTAAGCATACGTTGTGTCTTTAATAAGTAAACTGAAGAAAATGGACTACCACTTTATCCTCCCCTAAGCCGAGAGCACCGCCAATCATCTCATTGCGTTCTTTTGCTCCGGTGGTAGTTTCTCGATGTCTCAGGTTTTTTTTTCAGGAGATCCTGGCTGCAGGAAAATGGGAGCAGGAGCATCCGGTAGAAGTTGCTCCTGGTGAAGACGTTGATGATATAGTCGAAAGCGACGGTGGTAGTGATGAGAACGAGGAAGTGGAAGATGAAGTCGAGGATGAAGACGATCAGTGCGGAGTGAGTAGCCTTTATACTTCTTGCAAAAGGTGTAAGTCTCTTATGTATTTCTTGGCTTCTACGGTTATGGAAATCTGATCAGTTGAGTGTGGATTAATTAGTTTTTCCTGTAAAATGACTTAACATATGATTTTGAGAGGGAGAATTTGTTCGATGCCATGCTTTCTGTGAGGGCTAATCTGTGGTGGTAGTCATTCGTTTCTGGTGTCTCTTGCAACCTATTCCTAGTATTTCTCCCATATCATGGGTATAGAGCCCAGGCATTGTGGAAGTGGAGTTCGTCTTAATTTTAACCACCACTATCGGCTTTGACCTTGAAGACAGTCCCCGTGCTCAAGCAATTCGTAGGCGTCCCTCCCTATACGAGTAGTCTGGTCCCCACTCCGTAAGATTACCTCACTTTCGCGGCTAACAGTAAGTCACGAAGGCGCTGCCCTAGTTGCCCCGCCCACCGAAGCTCAAAGGCAGTTTCTGTCAAGAATTCGGTTTTTACAGCGCGGTTTTCGTTTTTTTTTCTTTGATAGGTAGTGTTGGCGAAGAGGTTGACGCGAAGAAACAGCAGTCAGCCAGAAGTGGCAGAAAAACCTTCCGCTGCTACAAAACGAGATGGTACGGAGATCTCGTCCGGAGAGCTGCTAGTTCCGTATTTGAGGTGTTATATAGGTTCGTAATCGAACGGCACTATCTGCGATATCCAATCGCGTGATTTATCTTTACCGCAACCATCGGAACAACTTTGATCGGGATGCCCCTTGTCGCCATCGAGGGACGTCATTCACTCGGCTATGTAACATTTTTTGCAGGTTTTGCTTTCCCATAGCCTCACCTCAATCTGAAACACAAAAAGAATGAAGAGGCAAAAAATGAGGCTTAGTGAAAGAGGAGGCACGAGAAGTTTTCTTGGAAAAGACTAAACTGAATAAAAGTCAACACTTCGAGGCAGGGCTCGCATACGGGTAGTACTGTGTACCAGCAGAGGCAGGGTCCAGATCGCTGAGATATCTAGGCTTAGGTGCCAGCGACAAGTACTGTTATTTGATGAAAGAATAATTTTTCTGTGAAAACATGCTGACAGTGCATCGCTCATTGTGGTGGAATCCCGAACCCAGAGCAGCTCGATAGCTAGCTACTGTTATCATGTTTCTTGCACATGGTCTTTTGGTCTTGGTTGCTTCTTGTTGCAACAGACGTTTTTATGCGTTCCTCATTTGTTCGCAACGCATTCGTTCTATGTAATACGTAATGAGCTCGTAAGGAAGTGTCCCATCGGGCCAGTAAATGTTCCATTCTTTCTGGCAATGTTAACTTTTGCTACTATCAGAGTAATTTTCACGGTAACCCGCTCATGGGCAGAAGGCAAGTGTTACATTCCCTTGAGTGATCACATAGCATATTACTCCTTTTACAATCCCTTGGTTCACGACAAAAACTAAAAATTTGTTCGAAATAATAATCATCTCTTCGAGAAATTGGGCAAGACAATACTTTTGTCTATGTCAGAAGCTACAGTACACCAGTAGATTCTCCTAGTCCTACCGAGCAGCTACCCAATCGTTTCGTCCTTTCGTTTTGAGATTTTTTTTGAGCAGATGTGCATTCAAACTGATCCTATCCTTCTACTCGTTTGAAAGCCTGAGGTGTTCACTCGACAACCGTTGTGGTCTAACAATCATAGCGGAATCGATGAATGTCCGGCATACTGCTGGTGGATGGCGAATGCCGCTAGCAGCGTCCGCTTCCCCTGTCTTTCTCTTTGAATACCATTCTCTGTGTTAAAAAGCTCGAGCGGCTTTCTCGTTTGGAAATGTACGTGAGGGGTTCTACGGTTCCGGGCGTGCACAGTACTCTTACAAGAAAGGTCTTTCAAGTCGTGGCGCGCTTTTTGGAAATGGCTTGTTCCCTTTCGTAGGGGTCCATGCAAGGATCACAAAAATGGGTTTCATTTTTGCTATGCGTTTCGGTGTTCAAAAACGGTGTGAAAAGAATTTGACAAGAATGGGCGACTTCAACTATCTTAATGGGCTCCGTTCTGATTGTAACTTTGAGCATGCATAGTTTATGAGGTGCTCGTTAATTAGGCTTCGAAACGGCTTGAATAAAGTCAATGTAAGTATCATGTAGTAACACACTTGGCATGCACCGACGCAACAGTGATGTTTTTGTCAGCGTCCCTCATGCTCACTGTCGGCGGATCGGATGGCGCAGCAGATAACTCGATGGATTCTGATTGGTACTTATAAGGGACTATTTATATAAGGAACTTTGTGGATAGGATCCCCGTTGCGGCGAGCTTTTTGCATTTTTCATTTTTTGTTCTTTCGCGTTCCTGTGTGTCTAGCAGTGGAAATAATATATGCCGTTTGAAGGCATATTCTTCATTCTGATACCTTACAGACCAGCTCGATTGTGTGGAGAAGCCTGTTTCCGGAATGTTCTCGTCTCGTTACGTTAACCTTTCCCTTCATTGATTGGGAATCTTGAAACTGTGGTAAAGTCCAATCCATCGAGTTATCCGCTGCGCCATCCGATCCGCCGACAGTGAGCATGAGGGGACCGCTGACAAAAACATCACTGTTGCGTCGGTGCATGCCAAGTGTGTTACTACATGATACTTACATTTTGACTTTATTTAAAACTATTTTCGAAGCCTAATTAACGAGCACCTCATAAACTATGCATGCTCGAAGTTACAATCAGAACGGAGCCCATTAAGATAGTTAAAATCGCCCATTCTTGTCAAATTCTTTTCACTCAGTTTTTGACCTCCCCAGAAACGCATAGCAAAAATGAAACCCATTTTTGTGATCCTTGTATGGACCCCTACAACAAGCAACAAACCATTTCCAAAAAGCGCGCCACGACCTGAAAGACCTCCCTTGTTATGGTCTAATCTGCTCTCCACATCCCTTTACATCATCTGTTTTTTCTTGGTGCGCCTCATGCTCACCGAAAATCGTGTTATTCAAATGAAGAAATTAATTGTGGATGGTGTCAAGAAGGCCCAGTTCCTTGTGTGGCTCGTCTAACAGATTGGAGTCTTTCTGACAAAGTTCAAAAATGAATACTATAAGTTTCTAGGATATCGATTTAGTCGAATTTCGCATCTCATCTTGAAGTTTGAACTTTTCAACGACCAGTGGATTTGTGCTCAAAAATTTCCAGTAGAAGATGTTGCACTGTTATGTTTTAGCATGGGAAGCGAGCTAATGCGAATCAGTCTTTCAGGCTTCACTACCCTCATCTTCCAGAAGTCATTCGACAATAACCGTCCACTCAGGTTAGTTCGGAGTGAACATCTCTCATTTCATATTCACGTATTTGAAATACGTCATTTATGACAAAACGAAATGTCCTCAAGTCTAATGTGATTTTAGTCCCGGTTTTTGATAATGAACTGAGGACCCGTTCACATAAAATTCATTACTATGCTTTCGCTGTACCAACAACTTCGGAATCAGAAATCACCCCATATATATAATTCGCTTTGTCTGTTTGTTTGTTTGTGAGTTTGTAAGTTTGTAAGTTTGTAAGTTTGTCTGTCCGGAAATTCGGTTCGACCTGAAGAACGACTTGGAGAGGTCCAGTCAAGGTGGGGATAGGTAGGGCATGGGACAAGAAATAAAAAGCACACTTGACCTATGGCAAGCCCCGCCCACAGTGGGCGGGGCACTCGCCGAAAGTTTGGGGTTCCGCAGAAAAATGTTCATAATTCGCTTCCGGAGCAGCTTAAAGATGGGGAAAAAAGGGACTAAGGTTAGTAAGGAGTCGCCAGACTAACTGTGGCAGGTACACCCTAAATGGGCGGGGCGTACTCAAGGTGGGCGGTGCTTCTCGCAAAATTCAGTAACCCGGTTCGCGAGAGTGTTTGGAAGTCGCAAAAACTCAGTGTAGAATGTAAATATCTGGCGAATATAGGGCACGCTCAAAGTGTGTTGAGACCCGCCCACAGTGGGCGGAGCTTGCCCTAAATCGCAGGGTATTCATTTTAAAAGTTTGTAGCTCGGTTCCAGAACACTCCAGATACCGGAAAAAGTGGATTAAGTTCAGCAGAGGGTCGTCGGTGAGGATTGTGGGGCAAAAACATTGTGGGCGGAGCCTGCTCCGAGGTGGGCGGAGCCAGACAAAAAGGTCTGTAAAACGGTTCCAGAGCACTCCGAAGACCGGAATAAAGTGAATTCAGGTCAGCAAGGGGTCGCCGATTGAGAAATGTGGGGTAGACATATTGTGGGCGGGGCCAGCCCGAGGTGGGCGGAGCCAGACGAAAATTCTCTAAAACTGTCCCAGAGCACTTCAAAGACCGGAAAAAACGTGGATTAAGGTCAGCAGAGGGTCGCCGGTGAGGATTGTGGGGCACAAACATTGTGGGCGGGGCCTGCTCCGAGGTGGGCGGAGTCAGACGAAGAATCTGTAAAATAGCTCAAGAGTACTTCAGACACCGGAAAAAAGTGGAGTACAGAACAAAAGGCGGATATCAGTTGAGTCTAGAAATATGTGAAAGAAATACGCGCGGCGAAGCCGCGCTCGCCCGGCGCAGCCGGGCCGTATCAGAAGGAGGCGCGCCGGCGTTAGCCGGCGAGCCGACTGGTATAAAATCAAGCAGACCTATCACAGCAATTCTCGACAAGAATTAATATGTTGGGAGTAATTAGCAAGCTTGGTAGGTTTTAACATGGATCGGGTCCCTTTCTCAATTGTCTGAATGTGTAATAAATTATTCCGTCGGCATTGCGTGCGTTTCTGGGGGTTTCTTCATTTCGTTGTCTCCGGCTTCACTCTTTCCCAATTCTTGATTATGTAAATAGGATACTTTGGTTATGATTCAGCCAATATCTGGCTGGCATGATTGTGTCTGGATTTTTATGGCTAAAACAAACCTCACCCATGACCATCAGTTGGAGTCGCGTTCTTATTGACGTAGCATCTTCAGTCGATTTCATCGTTTCAAGGCGTCAGCTAACATAATGCTAACACACTGTAACATACCAGAGCAAATGGAACACTTTGGTCGTTTTTCCCTAGCTGTGAATTCTCTCGTTTACTTTTACTACTTTTGCAACTGTACTCTTTTGCGCACCGAAACTAGAAATTCTTTCAGACGACGAACAGGACAACGTGGCCAAGGCAGAGGCTCCTGATGAGGATGTTCCCCAGAATGAGCTAGCTAAGAATGAATCAGAGGTAAGTAGCGCTAGACCTGTTCGAAGATATGTGA
This sequence comes from Cooperia oncophora, assembly GCA_036418165.1. NCBI lineage: Eukaryota > Metazoa > Nematoda > Chromadorea > Rhabditida > Trichostrongylidae > Cooperia > Cooperia oncophora. Next base: position 22,079 of record MU913425.1, on the reverse strand, counting down.
GTTCGAAAAAGCAACTTTCAGCAGAGCTGTGTAAGTTCGTCTTCTGCTCCACATGAAGAAACCGTTGAAGTGGTCGCCGATGTCCCTTCAGTTGCATGGAAAAAGGTATGAATTAGTCGAGACACTGAGGATTTCCTAAGGCAGCGTTCAGACTTCGCGACGGCAGCGCTTCGGTCGCGCGTTGGCGCGATCGATGCGCATGCTTTCGACTGCATCGATCGCGTCGAACGCGCGACCAAAGCGCTGCCGTCGCGAAGTCTGAACGCTGCCTTGCGTTCATACTTTGCGAACAGTATCAAGCATCACGTCGCGGAAAATAGCCCGGTCGGTACGATCTCCTTGAAGGGGTGTCCACACGTCCCCCCCCCACTTGTTGATTGTCGACGTACTTGCCCTATTTCTGTAGCTGTTTCGCGCGTTATGAGATAGCGGTGCTTAATCGCACTAGGTTCAAATTAAACTTCCCTCTTTAAAAAGTGAGTAACTTCATCTACAAGCAATTTTTGCAAACATGAAAGGCATATTATTGACATACTGTTGAGGCGATTCTCCCGTCGTGGATTTTGGTCTGAGAATTTGCTTCAGCTGCTGCAATCCGGCTCCTTCATCACATTGCTGATACTTCCATCTATAAATCTTGGAAAGCTTCCAGTTCCCTCTTCTCTGTAATGGGAAATAGGAGTTGAAGGACATGTGCTTTGAGCAACCTCTGTGGGATGCGGAGCGTAAATGGCTTTCATTAAATACTCTAGTGCCTAGTAAAAATATGACCTACGCAACAACTTTGTGATCGCAGTCCATAGATTTCTTGTCTGATTCGGACAAGAGTGACTTATAGCTGTGGTGTAACTAGTTTCATTTACACTAAAAAATGTTCGGCACTATTGAACTATTCCTACCCCAAAAACTCAAAAAAAATTTTCTCGCTGAAACGTTGCCTATAGATGTAATTCGATGCGCTGATCACGAATATCACATCCGTTTCGAGCGCTGGCGTCATTTGGCGCCATTATGCGCCAATTTGGCGCCCACCACTTTTTTCACCAAAGTTGATGAAAACTTGCATATGGGGGTTAATCGACATCCTGATCACGAATATCACACTGGTTTCAAACGCTGGCGCCATTTGGCGCCATTATGCGCCAATATGGCGCCAAATTGGCGCGTAATGGCGCCAAATGGCGCCACCGCCAAAAATGAATGTCGGATTCGTAATCAGGACCTCAAGTAACCCCCATATGCAAGTTTTCATCGACTTTGGTGAAAAAAGTGGTGGGCGCCAAATTGGCGCATAATGGCGCCAGATGACGCCAGCGCTTGAAACGAATGTGATATTCGTGATCAGGACATCGAATTACACCTATAGGCAACGTTTCAGCGAAAATTTTTTTTCAGTTTTTGGGGTAGGAATAGTTCAATAGTGCCAAATATTCTATTCTTCCTAAGACTGGTATAGACAGTGCACTCTACGGTCAAGCCTAGAAGCATCGTCTTTCAATCCCACATCGTCCTACGACCCCAACGTCGCTGATTCCGCAACACACGCCCGACCCTGTTTGCCAATGTGGAAGCTCACTAACTGAAAATCCCCCTAATCAGAGACCTCAGCGCACAAAGAATTAGAAGGGCAAATAGATGCAATGACGCCTTTCACGCGAATGGCACACGCTTTCTCTGATTTAAAACATGTTCCCAGCGATCAAAAGTGTTCGGGCGTAGTAGATGCTGCAGGAGAATGAACAGTATCCTTTAATAACTCGCCAGTAAGGAAGAAGCCAGAAACTTTGGGACTTATCCTGAGCAAGACATCTTCATCCGCAAAGTGTTATCGGGGACGGCAAGTGCATCACGAGCGAGAGCCCATCGCAGATACTAACGTGAAACGTCTCCGGGTAAGAGCCATATGTTGTTGCCCGATGACGCCGCCAGCGCAACCGTCGCCTATATACACACGCAATTCCGCTTGTAAGCCGTTGTCTTGCAGAGTGAAAGTAATCGTGGTTGCAATGGTTGCAATAATCACGCGTCTCTAGCTTCTTTATCTCGCCGTTCAAGTGAGGAACATGATAATTATTCTTTGTGAATGCGGACGTACGAGTGGCCAAATGCCAGCGGTCCAGGCATTTCGCGGACCACTTTGATCGCGGGAGCGTTGTCTTCAAGATTAGCCGGAACTGTAGGCAGAGTATGTGTGCCTAATTGCGACTGCCCGTTCTAACTCTTGTGGTTATAAGTTATCCGGATTCCCGGGTTCATTCCCTTAGTACCCGATTCAAGTCTTTGGCCGTTTATACGCTGGGCTAGCTGCGAGTAATCCACATTTGCAAAGTACGAACGCAGTCTTACATATAAATAAGGTTGTCTATAAAAAAGTCACCAGCATCACCTATGTTATTGCAGGGAGTGAAACGCTCGGCAGAGGCCTTGATCGATAAAGAAGTGGAGAAGTGCGCCGTTGATGCGAAAGAGGAAGCAGGAGGAGACTGTGTACTTTCGAGTGTAAACAACACTGCTTTACCACCATGTACGGATGACGAGGTTGCACTCTTTTCCGACTCGGATGTGGAATGTATTGCCATCGAGGACAATTCAGGTATGTTCTTAAGTGGGAGTACTTCGTGCTCTATATTAAATTTAGCATTAACATAAGCTACCGTCGCGGGCCTGCATCACCTGTTCTCCCGTTGATCATCGAGTACTTCGAGCGAGCGCCAGTACGTCTCCATTCGTCCCTGCAACGTGCAAGTGTTCGCTTGACATTCCTTGGAATCCAGTCGGTAAATCGGCTGTTATCCAGCGCGCATTCCGCAGAAACTCATGACGTGCCCGACCCGCCTGGTCTTCAGAACCTTGACAAATGCGGCTGCATTTCTGATCTTCAATGGCACTGAATGCGGAGCTCCGGATTCCCTCTCTCACTTGCGTGCAGCGCGAAACTCGTAAACAGCAAACTTAAAGGCATCGCCCTTATCAATATGCGCTACTCATCCTGCTGCGCCGTATTCCCGAGGCTTACGTTAAAGGCAAGCAGGAGAACAGCGGTAAGAAGAGGTGGGCTCAGAGCCGTGGGTTCTTCGCCTTATTCTCCACTCCCTCGATGTTCCCCAAGCTGCTAACTTCCTCCTGCTGCGCGGTCTGGTTGCTAAGATCGTTTGTTTGATTTCTCCAATGGGCCTAGTCTAGAGAAAGAGCAGAGAGGAGAGAGAGGAGAGAGCTGAGAGAGAAGAGAGAGAGAGAGGAGAGAGAGAGAGAGACCATTCAGAAATGTGCGTTCCATAGAGCGAATAGGGCATCTGAAACCAATTCGTGGGTACCTGTATTGAAGCCAATGCTGGAGAGAAAATTGTGATCACCCTGGGTTCCATCCATACGGATTTCCTTAGGTTTCTCCAGGTTCGCGTGGTACATCTTCGCGGGCCTTATGAAGTGTGCCACTGGAATCACGGCAAAGGCGTTGATCTGGTCAGAAATGGTGAGCACTATAATTGGTGACTTTACTCAAAAATTTTGCTTACCATATTAGCCAGAACAACTTTCAGCCAACTGTTCTGTATGTTCGTAATAATTTGGGTCAGCTGCGAGTGCATTAGACCATGGTCACAAAAGACCTTGGTGTCTTCGTTCATAGGAGAGAAGTTGGGTGTAGCAGCAGCCGAAGGTGTACGTTGAAATCGAGGAGCAATAGTCTTAGGAACTATAAAAGACCTTTTTGTGTATATACCTGCCCTAAAACAGTGTTCGCTTTTAACCAACAGAAGCCCTTCCCTGCACAAGGTTCACAGTCGTTCACGTTCGCGACTCGAAAGTACTTGATAAGAACGCCGGGCTTTGCCAGGATACAAGCTCTCCACCTTCTCCCTGCCCTCCAAAGTTTCACTGTCCTGCGGTTTGTGTCTCCGGATGCCCATAAAATGCTTACGACCAACAGGGGTGGGGGTCACTATATTTTGTTTTTTTTTCTTCGCTGTCGAGTTACTGAACGCCTTGACATTCGTTATTTAACCCTGCCATCACGGAAATTGCTGGCTGTGAATGAAAAACCGGAATAAAGAGCGAGCTGTATTCCGTGATGACTGCGCTGAAATTAATGAGACTACTTTGTGGGGCTAATTTGACCTATCTCTCTTCTAGCTTTTTGAGCTTTCCGAGTATAATACAAGTCTATTGTCTCTTTGGTGACCTGCCACGTATAAAGTCTTGCTTATCCACGCTTTTGCTTGTTCTTAGCCCCCATTTTCTCTTTTGAAAATGCGTACCTGCTGGTTTCGTGCAAGGCTATCAGTCAATGCTGATATGTAGAAGTAGTAGGTGTACGTACAATTTGTCGTCTGATTTTTGGGTATATTACACTTTAACTGACTTCTGAGATCAGCAAATTGTTGATCCACTGCAAGGGGCCGCTCCTCTTCCTCTGCTTATTTTACCATCACTGGCGTTTGAAGCAATGTTCTCAAAAGTCAGAGGGTGGTGACGTTTCTCAGGCTTAAAATCTGTAACCTCACTGCAGAAATTATTTTTTGCGCCTGAACACGCAGTCTGCTACCGTCCTGCTCTCACCTGCGCAGATCGACACCCATCTGCTTTTTTTGTGCGCATTCTTGTAGGAATTCTATTCTCCAATTCTCCTATTCTCCTGCCGCAAAGTATGGTCCTGGATTGTTAAAAAGTAAGTTGCGTTGATACTCTGCGATTTG
>MU913425.1:0-12775 GCA_036418165.1 Cooperia oncophora | reverse complement strand
AAGGAGTTTTAATTTGGTTTTCATTGAGCGTTTTGCATCGCGTAGCTTAATAGTTCTCTCTCGCGTAAGCTCCTTAATCCGTACCTTTCCAAACATTTTCGAAGGTATTTTGAGCATTCAGCTAAGCCCTAACATGCTTCAGTGGCGGTGGCCCGTCTAGCTCCCCTACTGGGCAGAGGCTGGGCAGTTCCCTGACGACCAGAATCGCTGTGACCGTTTCGCGGAGCAGGCGTAGTTACGCTGCCGCGTTGCTCCCTCTCCTATCTCTGGGACGACTTACACACTCTATTAGTCTTTCTATTGGAAAGGGAGCGGTTGTGGTTGTTCACCTGCTTATCGTTCACCAATTTCAGTCCTCTGATATGTCACATATTCTCAATGAATGGTGTAAGATGCCTAATATCACTATGGAAATGGACCGAGGCGGAAAGGATGACACATCTCAGACAGCGAATTAAAGGCCTAATTTTTGACAGGTTCGTCATCCTTCTGCTGTAACTTTGGAGTATGACCTATACCTCAGTGCCTCGTGTAGTTCGAACATGACTTTTCCCTTTTTTAGTGCTCCCGCTCGTACGAGGGCTGGCCCGGATTCTCTTGCTGTGGTCCTCTCCACACCGCCCATGGAAGGGCTTAGCTGGGTTAGCACGGAGACCAGACGCAAAATGATTATGCTGGGATTCAACCTCAGAAAAGCTATGGTTAGTTTCCATTCTATTATGCATTGCGCCTCTAACATAATTGTTTTCCAGGCAAATTCAATCAGTGCAATGGTACCGTCCCTTCGGCCTCATCTTTCGATGTTCTATTACTTGAAAGAGTGTGCGGATCTTCCAAATTCACAGCTTTTCCTTTATTCCAAGGAAGACAAACTAGTCCAATACCAGTAAGTTGACGTATACTAGAGTCAATGCTGGCAGTTTCAAAGGCAGTAAAATAGCAAAATTGTTATATGGTGTACTATTCGCTTGCGCAATGCTTACTGGATGTATAGATGGTCTTGACAGGGCAGACTAATTTTTTTCAGAGCGTATCTTAGTCATTGTCTGTATTCGACTACCTGCGGAAATCTCCCTAAACTGAAAAACTGGCTGTTGTTCGGTCGGGTATTTTATAAAACAGTAGGGTGGAGCTATCACAATGATAACGTCCCCATTTGTACTAGCGTACGTTTTCTCTTATCACTGCTCTTATCACAGCCGCTGATATCAAAGATATTTTGCCGATGAATAGTAGAATGGTGTGTAGCAAAACAATCGTCCGGACATGGTATGGGACCTGGCGACCTATTTCGTAACGCCTGCTGTGTTCGATGAGCAGTGTATTCCCAGTTCTTCCCCGAATATCATACATCGCGTTCGTAGCCGGATTGTCTTTACATTTACCACCTTAAATGACGAGCCTTCTCGGATTGACAGATAGCCATACATTTTTGGAGCGACCTCGCAGTCGTATCGCGGCGCGCGCAACGCGATTGTCTTGCAGGTCTCCCCTGGCAAGCGGATCCGCTGACTTACAGGCTGAAGCTTCAGGTTCGTTTGGCGGGTTGTTGTAGGTAGTGTTGTGTTATACACCTGACAGATAGATTTCTGCATCGCGTTTTCTGAGGGTTTCGTGGTGACGTCTTACGAACACAAGTTAGTGTAAGGCATCTGACTGTATTTCCTTTCTTCTGATAGATTCCACTTTTTCCTTCTTATCGCGAATGAGCACCCTTACGTGGTGGAAGGTCTTAGTTTTACCTACCTGGTCAAGGTCTTTTTTCAAATATTGAAAAGTAGAACATTCAGTTTTGAACTGAGAGTTAGTGACAGTTTCTGTGAAACTTTTTTTAGATATGTGAAAAAATTCTTGGAGTATCAGAAGAGTATGGGGCGAGATGTTGTCGACGTTATGTTTGCAAATTCTGACCATGTCCAGCACTACCGCACTCATCCGGAGCAATATCGTTCTACTTGTATAGAGTTCTTGAAGAAAATAGAGAAATCCCTGGAACATTCACATTGAAAGATGTTGGCAGCGTTCCAAGTTCAATTGGTGTGGTTTTGTGGCTGCGCCTAGAATGTAAATGGTGTACATTATTGTTGCTATAAGAACGTTACCGGTAGATGACGTATGAGGAATTACTCGATAGGTTTCTGCTTCAGTAATTAGGTGAGAATTTTATGATTCATGAGACGATCATTCTTTGTGATGGATTGCACTGCGTTATGCTACTATTGTTTTCAAATTGAGATCGGTCCATTACTCCAACTGTTTTATTTTTTAAGTTAACCGGTCAACTGTGAGGGCAAATTAAAAATGTTGGACGATGCCTTAGGCTGCATTCATACTTCGCGGCAGTGTCCACCAGCCACAACCAGCGTGTCGAGCGTCCGTCGACGCCAGTGACTAGGAAAGTGTAAATATCGTTCTAGCGAACGCCAACATCCACCACCGTCCAGGCTTGGAAAGTATTGGGATGTAGGAGGGAAGCAGGCTGCTGGCAGAGTATGGGAAGCAGGAGGATAGCAGCCTACTGGGCTACTGGACTACTGGATTAGGCGTCCTAACATTCCGGCATGTAGCCGCACCACACCTCCAGTAGGTTGCTACCCTCCTGCTTCCCATACTGTGCCAGCAGTCTGCTGTCACCCTTCTATTTACCAATTTTTCCACGGACAGTAGTGGGATGCTGGCGTTTGCTAGCTTGATATCTACATTTTCCTAGTCGCTGGTGGACGCAGGGACGTTGGTGGAGGCTAGGGGACTTTACCATTCGCTGGAATGATATCTATACTTTCCTAGTCGTTGGCACTGACGGACGCTTGAACCGCTGGTTGTGGCTGGTGGACGCCTCCGCAAAGTATGAACCTGGCCTTAGCATCACCTCGTCGTGCTCTTGATTTGCCTGTTTATGTGCGTGTAGCCAGTACGCATAGTATTTGTTTTTATATTCTCATATTAGTTCTTGCATATTAGTTCTACTGATTTTCCTCTCATGTTGCCATGTAACTAGTCTTTAACATCCCGGTCTATTTGATTCGTAAATGGCGTGAACGCCTTAATGCCTCGTCATTTTCTAGATATCTTGAAGCCGGTTCTCTATTCCTGTACGTTTTGAGACTGCTTGCTGTTCGTTAGGCCATTGTGAGCAGTCAGAATGCGCTACTCATTATGCTGCTCTTACTCTGTCTCAGGATTTCCTGCAGGTCTATGTTAGCGTGCACTTCACATGAATAATATAGATGTGAAATGGCGCAGATGTAGCTCTGCAGGCGTCCTGCCGTTTTCCGAATGGGTTATTGATTGAAGTATTTTCGGCATTGTTTGAAGTTGCATGTAATCAGAATATACCTCGTAAAAATAATGCGTATTTGACTGAGAAATGGGTGTCCATACACCGACTGTACCTACCGTCTGAAAACAGGAGGCGTGGTCACTCGTTTGTGGTATCAAGTTGCCTTTATTTCTTCAGTCAATCATTTTCCGAAGGGCCTTGGCATGACGTCACTAGGTGACGGTCAGGAAATTCATGTCCGGTGTTGTGGGGGATGAATGTCATGTGGATCGGTCTACAAGAGTTTATTGACGAGACGGAGTGGTCTCATCAATAAAGGTTGTATTAATAAAGGTAATAATAAGTGGTAGGAGTTGCGATGGAATATATGTAATGTAGATGAGACCCAGGGAGATGACTCTCTTAATCTGAAAGGCTCCAGCAGTTCGAGACGAGGTGGTCTCTGTGCTGAATGTGGTAGAATGCTATCTAAAACTCTCATTCTAGGCGAGGTCACGCTCTGAGTACCTAATGATGATCTGATGAAAGTATCTGATGAAATACCTACGGATCATAATCATGTGTCTCAATGGTATCTATGGGTTACACCTAACAATGAGTGCTTCAGATGCACCGCAGGTCTGATGGAAATCTAGAACAGTGGCATGGCCAGTACGGGTCGGGCGTACATTGTTGATTCCGCTTAAAAACGAGCAGAGTATGCTCTAGTTCGCCGCGGATGAAGGGGTGTGTCAGGCAGTATAAGTGTGCCACAGCATCCAATCCGTTTTCTGCCAGGACGGGAACGGCATATGCGACAACAATTAGTGGAAAACGACTCATACAAACGATATGATACAGCTTGTTACTTGCTTGCTTCAACAGCTGGTAGAGAACGGGTTTGACAGCGCGCCAAAGTCATCCAGCCTGACCGCCCTCCGTCCGCGCACTCTATATTTACTGGCTGGATGAATTGACACATATAGCACTGTCGCGTTGAACCGATTTGGTCTCGTTGCGTGAGGTACGCACGAAACCTCTCCTATAAGGCTTCTTTTGCTGCCTTAGCGCAAGCTGGAACCAACAATGTGCACCGTACGGGTCACTACGGAGATAAGTAATCGCGTCGTCGCGCGCGGTGATCTAGTTTTTGCACAAAGCCGCAGTTTCCACGGCGTAAGAGTTCTGCGAAAGTGGTCATGGAAAGCTCATGCCAAGGGATAGTAAGTAGTTTGAATATTGCGCTTTCCCAGAGGATTTCAAGCTTTGTTGTAGTCGTGGAGCACCTTACTCGAATTGCCGTCCTCCATCGCACGATGCGCCGCATGCGATGCACAGCAAGTTCCGATTGTCTTGACCGCCTCCCATCCCATTGTCTTGATAAACCAAACACAGGCAGCAAAAATCTGTTCAGAATAAGGTCAGCTGAATAAGGAGTTCGAGCACGTGAAAAGCGTTCCCTCATTTGTTTAAGGATTTTTACATGGTGAAGTAGCGCTAGTCTTTACTGAAGGAAGTCTATCAGATTCTCCCACGCTCCATATCCCGTAGATGGACAGGGCGTGGCTACGCTCTCAATTTTAATATGGGAAGGATGTTTTCCGTTAGACACTTCCATTTCAGACAGCTGTGTTCTTGTCTTGTGCTGCTCAAATACATGATTGCAGTTGTTCCAAAATGAATACATCCGACCAGACGCGCAGCCGCCGATACGCCCAACAGTGACAACTTTGCAGCCAATGCCCACCCCATTCCGAATATGGAGCTTGTATAAGGCCAACACAACTGAAAGTATTTGAAGAAACGAGAGAATAGCGAGAAGCCAAGGCAAGAGATGAGAGAACAGGGGCGGATATAGGAGCGGCAGTAAAGGTCGGTCGTCTCTCTCACAAACTGAAGCTCTTCTTTGACTGCTCTCGTAACGTTAGTCACGCGTCAGCGCAAGGTCTGCTGCTCCTGTTAGACGTCACTGCATCTTCTGCCGTGGCATTCACTTAGGTCCTTCTAGATGATGTCACTCCATCTTTTCTTCAGAGCTCCTCGTGGTCGCTTGCCCTGTACTTCGAATTCCAGTGCTGGTCTTCAGGCCTCCTCAGCCTTGTGCCCATACCGTCCTGCTCTTGTGCCGTCAGCCGGGTCGGAGCCGTCTTTGTAACTGCCCCGGCGTCCTCATTTCTAATTATGTTTAGTCGCGTCCAGCCGCAGGCCATCTCAGCGATGACCCTGCACTCAGCCGAGTGGAGCTGCCTTTCACGGTTCCTTGCCATGCGGTCCAGCACTCGCTTTCGTTATGAGCGTCGGCGCAAACCGTACGACTGCCGAGGTGACATGCTTGCTGTTTGAGCGTTTTTGAGCAATGTCGGTCGAATGCCTTTGGACTCCCTCCATTTCATCCAGTTCAGCTGATTTGAGCCTTTACCGCCTGGTCCACGCTTCCATCAGCTGTTATATCGCTCCCCAAGTACTGTATTTCTTTACCCTTTCGATACTTTCGCCGTGGCGGTGCACGACGGTTCGCTGCACCCTTCAGAGCTCACGAACGCTCTTCTTCACATTCAGCCGGAGTCCTTTCTCTAGCGAGTCAAGTTCTGCCTTCGCCTACACCTTACCCTAAAGTTCTTCCCTGCTATCTATAATGGCAATGTCGCTAAGGTAGAGGACTCCGGAACCCTTCCATGGACTCTCTTGAAGTGACATTCCACAGCAAGGAGGCACGAGGAACGGGTTGAGGGCTGATCCTTGGTGTACTCCCGTGATGTCTGTACTCTTTGCCAAACGGCTACCTGCCGAGAGGTACGTACAGCTGCCTAAACCTAATCGTACATGCTCCTTCATTAAAAGGTGCTGCAGATTGCTAAGTCGTGGGCCGTGGCTAGGTCAAGGATCCGTTCTCCCTCAGCGTTCCTTACTCCTATTCCTTGTCATCGCGTTGCAACCCTTTCGTCCGCTTCTTCACTTCCCACATGGCCATCCCAGCTATGGCTGAAAAGTCATCTTCCGTAACCGATCTTATGCCCTCGTCCACGATCGGTTGAAATCATCCTTCTCCAACTCGGAACAACCGCATTAGGTTGCGTATACGGTATACGGTCAGTACTGTCCAGTACCTCTTCCTCGTGTCTATTCTGACTCCACGCTCAGGGTCCCAGTTCGAACTAGTTTCTGTGGCCGAGGTCGTTCACTTCTCGGTAGCCATTGCATAGTGACTGCAGAACTGGAACGCGAGGGGTTTTTACGCCAGTCTTTCATAGCCTTAACACTGATACTTTGCGACTTGTCGTCAATGCAGCAGAGGGGTTCTTCACCAACCGGCCTGTCAACCTGGACCTGACGCTGGTATCGACTATTCTTGCAATGTTCGCAGAGGCATGGTTGTCTCGGCAAGGATTGAATTCGTGGCTCAGAGTACAGCCATTAGTCCTACACACTTAACCACTTGGCTACCCCTGCTTGTTCTCAGAGAATGAACACAAATCATCATATTTGTGTTTACTGATATACTGGCATATTTCGTCCTCAGATGGGTGGGACATCTTCCACGTGTAGCGTTCCTTCGGCTTATAATGACCTCAACGTCTTCGTCACACACGAGTAAGCCTTAAAGCTGGGACAACCTTTGATACTGTAGACCGGATTACTTATGTGGGTCAAGTAACTGCTAAGGTTTGGTCTCAGCAGGTGCCAGCGGAGTTGGCTCTCTCCCTAACTGCTCCCATCCTCCAGTACGACTGATACAGAACGACTTTCTTGGTGGGGTAGTTTTGTCTAGCGAGGCTAGCTCTCCGGCGCTGCGCCACCTTCCCCCTCTTCATAATGCTTTACTGGTATCTATCATTATCCAGTTTGTGGGTATGCTCTCAAATTTGTTTCAACGTCTTATCATTTTGTCGCATATCATGGGCACACCAGAAACAGAGCTTCTCTGCATGATTCCAGGCTATGCTGAATTCGCGAAAAGCTGTTAGTGTGCTTATGGAGCCGGCTTCCCGCTCTACCAATTACCCATTACTCATCGAAGAATACAACGATACTGCTGCTAGGATGGGCAGCGGCGCGAGATGAACACCTCTCGAAATACGCCGAGATTTATGGAAAAGAAGGGTAACTGCTAAGTGTAGCCTACTGAGACTAACTTTACTTGATGATTCAGATTTACGACATTGCGATTCACCAGCCCATTTACAGGTCATCGGCGAAGTCTGAAAGTAGGGACCATTACTTTTGAGCACCTTTGATCATCCACTTCCATTTATTGCAGTAGTGTTTCTTAAGTATTCGAGAGATGTTTCCGGTGTCGTTGACAATTTGCGATTGGTTCTTGAGCGGGCCGATAATCGGCTAGCATTGCATCTATTTAGTATGAATGCCATCTATACAGTGTGCGCCCTGATGCTACAATATCCAGAGCTGAATGTGCTTGGAAGAAGTGATGGGATAGTCTTCGACAGGTATTCTACTTTCATACTTTGCTCTCTCTTTAAGGGCTTTATTTTGTTGCAGTTGTCCTGTGATTTTCGACGAATCAAGTCCAAGGAGCTTTACTAATCTTGCGGACGCCTTTGCGAAATCAACGCTAAAAAACGCGACGCTCACCGCTCGCATACAGTTCTTGTTGTGGAGGACCTACTTCATATTGGCAGTGCGTATGTTTATAGCGGAGGTTTGTAGTTTCCTGTCGTTTCTGATTTGCATAATCGAGAACGAAACCGTAACTTGTTATGTATCTGTAACTCAAACAGGGTTTCTTTCAGCAATTTGCTCGCTCTCTTATGGGGGTGAGTCTGACGAATTTCACCCCATATCACTTCATTCGGGACCATCCTTCCATGCCTCGGAATTTATCATTCGTTTATTCCGACAAGGACACGATTTGTCCACCAAAGTATGTTTCCTTTCGTTGTTGGTTGTTAAAGAAGGGCAATTACGCCCACTACCTGGTATTTCGTATGGAATACATCTTGCCTTTCGTACACACTAGAGTTCACCGTTTTTCGATTGCAGAAGGTGAGAAACAAGTACGAGACTGTGTCCTAACCACCCACATCACTCATATTCTTATTGAAACCTTCTGTCACTAAGTCGCTTTGACGGCATTCATACTTCGCGACTGAAGATTGGGGGATTTAGACGGGTGGTATAGGTAACCGATCTGGCGATTGGAATGATTGTGCTTGTTGCAGACTATACATGCCCAGGCGTTGCCGGGAGACTTCGTACCGTTACGCGTACGCGCGCCTCATTCCGAAAGCGCTTCAAAGGGTGGGTGCGGCGCATAGGCGCGGAGTAACTCACTGCCGGCATTATGATCTCTTGGCAGAATTTCTCCGCCACGACACTTGAAATTAATGTCTGGGTTGAGCCTTCAGCTGCCTCTTCCTGGAGCATAGCACAGGCACGTTGTTGGCTCGCGGGACTTCGGGGAGACTTCGGAACACCTGGTGATATGTCATCTCTGTGGCGCGCCGCGAATCGCCAAGGACCAGTCTTCCCTTTTCTTGGTCCTGGCCAGTTAGCTGTCCTCGTTGGCGTGTTTCCTACTACCAAACTAACAGATGTTACCACTTTTCCCATGGCTTTATTCGCGGTCGTAGTCCACGAAAGCAATAAAGTCGGGTAAATTTCGCTTACGTTTTTTGATAGGTGCGTGGGCGCTTGTCTCTCAGCGGGTTGAAAGGAAAGCGTTGGCAGCCCCCGCCCCAGGTTTCCCAACTTGAACCCCCGGGGTCAAATAGGTTTCGAACATGGCGAAATCGACACCTGAAACCATCTGCTCTTCGCGTATCTCCCCCCAGTCTCTCCGGAGTACCGGGTTTACGCAAAATCGCCGGGCTCCACTTGTCCAGACTAGTTATGAACTGTCGCGCTTGAACGGCAGCGTTGATTTTCCGCTTCAGGTTGTCCGACTGCGTCGCCGTTGTCATTAAACACGCTACAATTACAAGCGCGCTCCAATTGTACTAGACCCCAGTTTCCCTTTATGTTCTTTCGTCCGGTATTCAAATCCTTTTTCACTGTTTCTCACTTCTACCTGATTCTTAGCCCCTCTTCTACATTTTGAACATGAATTTTAATGTAGTTTTGGTAGCAGGACCACCTGTGATAATCGTTTTTGCTTAGTTTCAAAAAAAAATCGTCGTCAAAAAAACGTCAAACCTTAGAATAAATTCAATGTCAAAGTGAAAAAGAAGGCACAAAGCCTGAAATCCAGGTAGAAATTAGATAATAAAACGTGAAAAGGGGTCAATTTATTCTCGGAAAGAAACATAAAGAGAATCTGGGTCTGGTATCAGTTTCAGCGCGACTTTATAAATTGTACCATGCTTCAATTACAACGACACGCGACACTGAACTACCGCGCGTGCATCAACGCCGTTCAGGCGCGAGCAAGACAAGAAGCTAATTTCAAGGGTATTACGCCCAGGTACCGGTAACCCAAGACCCGCCCTTTACTAAACAGCGCCCTCTGTACAGTTGAAGGCGCGTCAGCCGGACGGTGGAGGCGTTCGCCTGACGAACCCAATCCGCCGGCGAGCGTCCCGTTGATTCTGCGCGCGATCGGAAAGGCCGAGAAAATTCCGAAATCATTCACATTGCCCCTATGCGTCTCTGACACTGATCCTGCGCTCTAACACACCCGCCGCGCCCATCTTCTCAACTCTCTATTACCGTTGACTCTCGCCGATCGATGGTTGCTGACGCTACCAATCAGCTGATTTGTGCGGTAATTTTTGTTGTTTTCTCGCAATATTCGTCTTGTAAAAGCTGAATTATTCTAGTTTCAGCTTCAATTTTCGGAGGTGAGTATGTTTCCCGAAATTAGATTAGATTCTGCAAGAATTTAGCATGAAACTCCCTTAGAAAACTTTGTTTCTTTCTTTTCGCATTTTTTTTCTGAATGTCTTCGTTTACTGCTAATGCGTTACCTGGCTAAAAATCAAGCAGATAAAATCTAGCTTCATTAAAACATACTCACCTTTTCTTCTTAAAGCTGCACGAAGAATTATTTCAGCTTCTCGAAGCTGAAAACAATAGAAATCGGTTTAATTGGCGTATCAGTCATTATCGATCGGGGCGGCGTCGGAAGGCTTGCCAACGTGGACCAAGGACCGCCCCACCGTCCGATGAGAACTCGACTGTAGGTCTGTCGTAGGCGCGCTAAAAACATCAGCACGGACGCTGAAACTACGCTGATGATTTCGGGTGAAAGAAAACGGAAGAGCGTTTCGGATGTCGTTATGAGGACTTCGATGATGAGGACGGGCCTGATTCTACTTCCTTATCCTTGCTTCAAGCACTTTGGCGGTGCTGCACGCTTGATGCTAACCATGTGGATAGAGACGGCTTTCCAAGTTCGCTGTAGTAAACAATAAATTGAGGTGGTACTGCGTTCGAATTATTAGCCTCATCGCCTCGAAAGGTGGAACAGGTGGTACTTGCATGTAGTTGGTCACGTTCTCAACTACGACTTTTCAACCTAGGAATAATTTTTTCACAAAACCTAGCTACATTAGTGAAATCATGCTCCGAAGTAGAACAAACATTTACTGTGTAAACTAGAGGGCCAAAGTTGAGACGGGCCTGCTTAGGCACATTCCGGGACTTCCGGGACTTTGCACAGGCCCGCAAAGTTATGAGGGAGTTCTGTTGAAAACTTGCCATCAAAAACGTCCTAGGAGTATTTGGTACTGTCAGTCACTAGCCTGACCCTGAAAATTCTTGTAAGCACTAAGAACCAAGTGTTTATACTCGAGATCCACGATTACCTCTGCAATCTAACAACCAGCTGTAGCGAACTGAGTCCGACTATGTATAGTTGCACCAGAACTGAGTCCGAACTGTAGTCGCACAAAACTGGCGCCATCTGGTACCGTCACGAAAAACACGTCAGTGGTCAGATACTACTTTTTACGTCTGGCTGTGATAGTGGCGTTTTCGCTTTTGCAATCACTACGCGTGCGGTGGAATTTCATGGAATAAGTTGGGAAAGCACTTGTAAAAGAATTCTTCTGGTCTGGAGTAAGTTGAAGTAATTCGGCTCTTTATATTCATGTAATTATTCTCCAATTGCAAATAGTTAGAAAGAAGCGTTGTGAGCCTTATGAATTCTCTTACGCTGCGCACATGTCAAACTCAGGACCTCTATGTCGAGACGAAGGAATTCATAAGTGGAAATGTGCACGAAATACCTGCTAATCCTCGAACACATCAGTATATGCATGCATTTCCGCACAATTAGCGGCGTAAAGTTCGGTGTTGTACGTCCACTGTGGTTACGGTACCGTGGCGGTAATACTGAATTTAGCTTCTTGTCGTGACAAGTGTGAACGCTACGACGCCTCCTTTGAGATTCGATTTCTTTCTGCGCCACACATTTTCGGTTTCCACCTAGGTTCGTGGAGGCGTTCGATGGCCTCTGATCTCAGATTCCTGACTTTTTTTTAAAATTAGACTCGAATGGGAAACAGTTGATGTTGAAAGTAGCGTTCTTGTCTCTGAAGGAAAGCAGTTTCGACATGAGTTGGGCGGGTAGGAGGGAATGTAAGGTTACTTGATCTCGCCGTTTTGGTGTCTCCAAAGTGTGGGGCAAAAATGGTATTGCTTTCATTATGTTCTCACCCCTAGTGAGAGACTGCGAAAGCAATAACTTCCATATTATATATTCCAAGGGTTATAGATCAAACTGCCTGCACTTTTTTTTACACCCTTGTTTAAAATGTTCCCGAGCGTTGGTGAGGAGTGGAAATTTTTGCTTTTTCATTTAGGACAATCTGCGAATTCCATCACCATATGGCCAAGTCAGGGCGGAATGTAGACGTTTTGCGGTTGACAGACTCAGACCATGTCGAGCATTTCAAGAAATACCCAGTCGATTACTGTGCTGTCATCCACCGATTTCTCTCTTCACTGGAACAACGACAGTGAGGTGTAGCGTCCTGTAGAGTTTCTGGTTTTGTTAGGTTTAGGAGAACCTTGCCAATGAACGGACTGTGTAACTGCCTCTCGCTTGCTCATTTCTGTATAGCTTTGAAGAATAAATAATTAAGAGCGAAGCTATGCTATAACTATTTCGGTTGTTCAGCTTATTCAGTAGGGATCCGCATCGTCTCACAGTGCTACACACATCCTGCTGCAAAAATACATTCGTCATCCGGGCACTTGATTAGGCGGCCAAAGGGTCGCGACGCGGCTGCGGCTCGTCACGACCGCGGCGATCAACTGTTTCCAGCCTGGTTTAGCCATTTTCTCCCTAATTTTCACTGTATTTTCTATTTTTTTCAAGGTAAGTTGTGTTATTGCCTTTATGAAGTGTATTAGGACGTGGACTCTTTTTTCGTTTCTGTCATGAAGTATTTTTCCTGTTTTTTTAGGTATTTGTTCAAATGTTTGTTTAAAGACACATGGTACGCTCAAACACATTGAGGGTGTATGAGACTATCAGCCCCCAGCTGTCGATGTGTCGTGGTCCCCCCGCCCAAACATGCCCAGGAATGGAGATACAGGACCGTGAAACACGCT